>PVKS010007263.1:0-73841 GCA_004027875.1 Aplodontia rufa | reverse complement strand
GATGCCTGAGAGCCCATAGACAGGCTGACCAGGGGAAGGAGTGGCCTAGCAGGCTGGCCCTCTGGGTGGGAGACAGCAGGTGGTGTTGGGGAGCAGCAGACTGAAGAGGGCCAGTTCCCAGCGGTCTCTTTAAGCCATCGTGTGAATTTCAGCATGGCCCGGTATTGCCCATGTTCTGATTGTGTCAGAGAAGCAGAACAGCTTTAATGTTAATGTCATTTCTCCTGATTTTTAAATATTGGAGACAATTGCAAATTTCTTCAAGATGCTGTTTTGAAACAAACAAACTTGTGCCAGTCACGTGCATCCTTGACAAGGTTTGAGCCCCTGGAGGAGGAGTTTGAGCCCAGAGCCTAGGAACTCTAGGGGATTTGGGTAGGGGTAGAAGCCACACTTTGCTTCAGAGAGGGTGGGAGAGCACAAGGAATTTGGGGATCGATCCCTAGGACTGGTCCTAAGGAGCTCACAGATGCCCCTGGGTGACCTTCATATGCCCTCCCACACTTAGGAGGAAACAGGTTGGAGAGGGCAGGTGGCTGGCTGCTGGAGACCACACAGGGAGTTGGTGGCAGAGCTGGGATTCAGTCTACCACCTGACTCTTCGGCTAGGCACCCCATTAAATTGGAGGGAAGGGCCACTTGGGGAAACTATCTGGGGGCTCTGATCAGACTTTCTGCCTATTCTGTTGTGCTTTCAGAGCAATGGCTCCTATTATGCCAAAGGGGCCCAGAGAGGGTTGGTGGGCTGAGGGCAGGGTCTGCCCTCTCTGGGTCAAGGGGGGCAGGGACATTTCTGGGTAGGGGTGGAATGGGATCAGTGCCTCCAATTTGCAGAATGGGGAGGCTACAGGATGGTCCTGAAGAGGCAACTCTGGGTGTCTTTGTCCCCCTAAGGCTGTTCCAGGGTTGGCTGCTGCTGGGCACAACAGGCCCTGGGCCTCTGCTGTGTCCTTTCCCCCAGGACACCTCAGCCACCAGGCTTTTCATGGCATTCTCTCCTGAGTGCACCCCAACTCCAGGACCTTGCCCTTGCCATTCCCTGCCTGGAACGCTTCCCAGCTCGGCACATTGGTCCCTTCTCCATATGTGGGGCTTCCGTCTTGAGAAAGTCTTTCACTGAATCCCCACCCCCACCCCGTTCCTTCCAATCAGTCACATCCCTGTTTTATTTGCTTCACAGGACTTATCTCTGCACAAGGGTCTTGCTTATTCTGGCTTCCTAGGGATCTCGGACTGTTTCATCCCCTGCTCTGTCCCCAGGACCTAGAACCATGCCTTGTGTGCACACTATTTTTCTCACTGAATGAGTTCAGTGGAGGACGAATGGATGGATGGATGGATGGATGGATGGATGGATGGATAGATGGATGGGTCTTGGGCTCTCAAAGGGTCACTTAGGTCAGGGTAATGGGGATGGGCAGAAAGGTGCAGGATCCCAGATGTGGAACTGTGATGGATGTCTTGGGCTGTTGCTTCTCAGAAGCTGTGTTCTGGCCCTAGCTGTTTTCCTTAGAAAGGAGAAGCCATCTCTGAACTGGATGCCTGGGGCTTGTTCACTCACCAGGGGAGTTCAGAGAAGTCCCTGTTCCTCTGGGATCAGGGTCCTCCTTTGTTATCCATGAATCCCTAAACTGCTTCCTTAAAGGATGGGAAGGCTCTTAAAAAGTTTCATCTGTTACTGGGCACAGTGGCGCATACCTGTAATTCCAGAAGCTCAGGAGGATGAGACAGGAGGATCACAAGTTTGAGGCCAGCCTCAGCAACTTACTGAGGCCCTGACGCAAAATAAAAAGGGCTGAGGATGTGGCTCAGTTGTTAAGCACTCCTGGGTTCAATTCCTAGTACCAAAATAATAATTAACCCCCCAAATATAAAACTTTTCATTTGCCATTCTTCTGGCAAATTCAGAGTCCCCACCAGAGACCCATGAGTTCAAGCAAGCAAGGATAACTGTGGTGGAATTGTGTATGACCAACGACTAAAAACACCCCACACATCCAGCTTCTCATAGTGATGACCCTGCATTCCTTGGGTACCAGCCAGCCCTCACAAGCTGCTCAGTCCCTGAAGGACCTGTGTGGATCCCTGAAAGGAATCCCTTCTGGGCAGATGAATTAGGAAGAGGCATTCATGTTCCTGGGTTGACACAGACACATACGGCCAGTATGCAAGGCTGATTGCAGCCCCACTCACCTTTCCTTCTCTCTCTTTGCTTCAGAACACAATGTGATTATTAATACTTACAGCTGCTAAAGGAAGATTTCCAAAGCCCGCATTAGAAGACAAGGTAAGTTCAGAAAAAATATGCGTGGTATGGTATAGTCCATTTATAAGTAGGAAAACCTCAGAAAGTAATGCAATTTGTGTGACTGCAAATCTCTTTCTATTGTCCTAGCTATTATATCTATCTTTCTCAATCATCTATATCTGTCTTCTGTCAATCATCCCCATTTATTTATGATCAATCATCTATGCATCATCTATCTTATCTATCATCTGTGTATCTACCTACCTCCCTACCTATCATATATCTATGTAAATATGTAAGATAAAGGTGTAGTAGTGACATGCCGAACTGTGGAACAGTGATTATCTCTTGGAGAAGGAGTCAAAGGTGGCTTTAGCTTGACCACTGTGACATCATTTGTTGAAAGTGGCTGTGTTGAAATGTCAACCAGGGCACTTAAGTAATACTAAAGCGTCCCCAGCCCTCCCTAGCCTTGGGTCTTGGTTGCTGGCATCCGAAGAGACAGCCTGTATGTGCTGAGTGTCAAATAGTGCCACAGATGTCACCCCTTCTCAGTCAATTGTCTGGAGAATTCTGTTCATGATTGAGAAGATGGAGATGCTTTGTAACCATGAGCTGTAGGTGAGTTAACGAAGTTGGTTTGGAAACTGTAGTGAAATGGCTGGTAATGATGCTTTGGTGAAAGAAGCTGTGTTTAAAAACACTCAGCATAGTTGTGAAAAGTCACATTCATTATGGGAAAGGTGAAAACCTAATATGCTGTGGGTGTTTGGAAGAGCAGTCAAAGCATTTCCTGGGAGTGTCACCGCAGATGGGAGGGGCTGGGTGATGACAGCCTGCACCCTGCCTAGGTGCTTTGGATGAGGAAACGGGGACAGCAGTGACTAAAATGAGCCCTGGCCTGACAGTTCCACCCATCCTCATCTCTGCCATCCTGGGGACACAGAGACAGGCCTGACCCATGTCTGCTGAGATCCACTCTGACCCTCCTTCCTTCTTTCTGTCCTTGGTCTTTTTACCTATACAATGGTGCACAAATGTATTCTTTCAGGAAATAGCAACCGCATTATCCCAGGGTTAAAATTCTTTGATCAGAATCCCAATCCTGTATATATCCCTAGAGATGACCTCTTAACAACCTGATTTGTGTCCTTCTGTGTTATGGAGCTGTCCTGTGCATTGTAGGAGAGTCAGCTACTTCCCTGGTATCTCACCCACTAGGTATCAGAAACATCCTCTGCTTAACTGTATCAACCAAAAATGTCTCCATGGCATTGCCACATGTGCCATGCGAACAGAACTGCTCCTTCTTATGACCCCCTGCCCAGACGACTGGCAGTATTACTTGTGGGATGACTGTGCTAAAAGACTGAACCAATATGCTACTTTGGCCCTTGGCGAAGTCAGTGTGGGTGGGCATCTCTTTGCCTGCATAGCATTCCCTGGTGTGGATACCTCGCTGTTTATTTAACCAGACTCCTATTGACACGCAGGTTAATCACTCTTACAATGAAGCTGCGGTGAAGATGATTGCACAGCCCTCTGTAAGATTTCTCCAGAGTCCATACGAAGAACGGAACTTCTGGGTCATGGAGGATGTGCGTTTAAAAGGATTAAATGGTCCACAAATTGCCTCCAAGATACCAACTTATATTCAAACCTCTGATGTGATAGTATTTTCCCACCTTCTCTCCAGCACTTACTATTGTCCCGCTTTTACATTTTTGTCAATTTAATAGGTAAAGCATGACCTCACAAAGTTTCATCTTCCCGTACTGCCCATCTAGAATCTGCACATTTATAAATTGCTTCGTGCATTCATCAGTGATGTTAAGCATCATTCTTCAGGCTCTCTGTTGTGTGTGGGTCTATGACTGCAGGTGCTTCCAGGCTGGAGAGGGAGACAGCTGTTACAGTTTAGAGAGGAGGTGTCCCCCAAAGGCTCATGTGTTGAAGGTGAGGTCCCCAATGCAGCAATGCTCAGAGGTGGTGCTTTGGGGAGGTGATTGGATCATGAGTGTCTGACCTCATCAGTAGATTAATCCATTGATGGATTAATAATTTGATAGCATTATTTGAAGGTGGTAGAAAATGCAGAAGTTAGGTAGGTCCTAGTTGGAGGAGGTAGGTCACTGGGGGCACGCCCTGGAAGGGTTTTTATCTTGTCCTTGATCCCTTCCTTGCTCTTTCTCTCTGCTTCCAGGATTTCATGAGCTGAGCAGCTTTCCTTAGCACACCATTTTGCCATGAGGTCCTGCCTCACCTCAGGCCCAAAGCAATGGAGCCAGCAGACATGGACTGAGGCCTCTAAAGCCATCAACCACAGTAAACCTCTCCTTCTCTAAGTTGCTTTTCTCAGGTGTTTTGTTACTGTGATGCAAAGCTGTGTAACACAATAGCCAAGGGCCTGCCCCCAGAACAGGGTGACCTGTGATTGAGAAAGGTCAGCATAGAGGCTAGGGCTCAGGGCCCACTTGCCCGAGGAGGTGGGAAATGGGGAGAAGAGCGTCTCCAGGCAGAGGGAGCATGTGGATCAGAGCTGGGGGATGACTAAGCCTGGTGTCCTGACATCCTGTGTCTAGGTCAGCAGGGCTAGAGCTTCAGGAACACATGTGCCCCAAAAGCTGAGGTCCTCAGGGTCTTGCAGGAGCCACTAAGGTGTCTGAGTCAAGGGGATCAGGTGTTCAGGAAGGTGGAGGGGCACCTGTTGGGGCCACTTGCTGTGAGTCTACTGAGACTTCCCTAACAAATTACTACTAACTTGATGATTTAAAACAATAGAAATTTATTCCCTTATAGTTAAGAGGCTGAAAGTCCACAATTAAGGTTTCAAAAGAGCTGCATTCCCCTGAAGCCTCTGAGGGAGAATCCTTCCTGTCCCTTCTAGCTTCTGGTGGCTCCAGGTGTCCCTTGACTCCGCCAGGAGTCTCTGCCTCCATCTTCATATGGCCTTCATATAAGGACATGTGTCATTGGATTTGCAGTACACCTGGATAATCCAAGATGACCTGCAAAGACAAATAAGCTAACAAATAAGCTCCCATTTACAAGTTCTGGGACATGGACATATTGTTTTGGGGACCTCTACAGTGCCTATGAAGTCAGGGAAAACTGTCTATAGTGTGGTGCTTGACCTGCCCTTGCTATGTGCCAGGGTCAGGGTGCAGGGGAGTGGGGCTCAGAGCAGCAAGAAGGAGAGGGCTTAGCTCTTATCTCAGCATCCTTTCCAGCTAGATCAGCCAACCACAGGAAATGGAACAGGCAGCTCATGCCCTGTCCCAGGGAGCAGCTGCCTCCCACATAGTCCCGGACGCTGGCTCTGGGTTGCCTGAGCTCCCAATGTGATCATTTAAGACAGGAGGCAATCTGGATTGTCACCTGAAATCTCTAGATTTTTAAAATCTAAACTTCAAAACACACCAGGTAGGACAAATAAAACATCTGTGACCAGCTGTGTCTCCCAAATCACCAGTTTTTCCATTCTAGACACAGCATTCCATCACAGTTGCTGCCCACACTGGCCAGGTTCATTCACCTAAGATGCTTCTCATCTTATCCTCATGCCAACTCTCCAGTGAGGGTTTCTGTTCTCATTTCTCAGGGGCTGCTTGGAGGTGACATCACCTGCCTGAGATCGCCTATCCAAGGATTGGTCAGGTAGAGCTAGGATTTGATCTCAAGCCACTTGATTCCCAAGCCCATGGGCTTAAGGGTCAATCCCACAGTAGGGAGTTGAAAATTCCTTGGCAACTTTCTTGCTGGATCATGTGCCTGGTTGGTCTGCAGTCTCCGTCAACTACACACCATCACTGAGCCTCAGTCTGTCTTTCTGTAGTGCGGAGTTAATGCTTGTCCTGTTTACCTTATAGGACTGTTTGGGGGACCCAAGGCTACTGTAGCTGAGGAAGCACTTTAAAAATAGTCATGTAGCCAGGACCAATGGTGCATAACTATAATCCCAGTGGCTTGGCAGGCTAAGACAGGAGAATTGCAAGATCAAAGCCAGCCTCAGCAAGGCCATAAGCCACTTAGCAAGACCCTGTCTCAAAATAAAAAAGTAAAAAGGGCTGGAGATGTGACTCAGTGGTTAAGCACCTCTGGGTTCAATTCTCAGTAGTAGAAAAAAAAAAGGCATGTATAGTTGGACATGGTGGCACACGCCTATAATCCCAGCTACTAGGAAGGCCGCAGCGAGAGGATTGAAAGTTCAAGGCCTGCCTCAGCAATTTAGTGAGACCATGTCTCAAAATAAAAAATAAAAAGGTTAGGGATATAGCTCAGTGATAAAGCACCTCTGGGTTTAATTCCCAGTATGCTGCATACCTCCCACCCCCCCAAAAAATGCCATGTGCTAGGCACAGAGGGGAGGCACCATGAACATGCACTTGGGATAATTCTATTTCCAATACGAATCAAGGAGACTTTAAGAAGCACAGCACTGATAATTTCTCATCCCCCTTCCTCATTTTCTCAAACATCAGGCAGATAGGGGCAAATCTGCATTTTCAAATGCAAATTTTTCTCTGAACCGCAGAAGCTTTAAAACCACCAGATGAAGTATAGAAAGAGTTTGACAATTTCTTTAAGAATCTTTCATTCTCGGGGTTAGAATATCATGCATGAGTGTATGTGTGTGTTGTGTGTTTTTTCAATCCTGCTATCATGAGCAGCAGGTAGCAAATGTTGATCTTTAATGTGTTAGTAAAACAGCATACATTTGAATAGTGGCTTTTTCTGCCATCTGTACCAGTTGACACTGTTTTTCGTACCAGCTTATTACATTTCTTGTACAAACATACTTTAGGGTGTCTCTGTTGATTTATGCTATAGTTGCTCTGGTATTTGTGTTAAAATAGCATTTCAGAACTTATAAAATATTGCTATTTATTCCTTGCTTGGTTCTTTGTCACTTGACAAGCTCTGGAGCAAGGGAGGAGTGTGTTTCCCAAGAACTAAGTTTTTATTCTTGATTCTCGAGGGAGCTGTGGGGTGGGGACAGGCCAGCTCAGAATTACTCCTTATAGAACAGGTAGGGGTCTTGGGTATTCTTGTATTGTCCCCCCGGGGCCAGACCTACAGATTCTTCAGGACTATTTTAAAGCCCAAATGAGGAAAATAAAGGTGATAAGGTAGGTCTTCATAAAGCTCAATTTGAAGATTTTCAATATTTGGTTCTTCTCTCTCCCTTTTGATGTTAAGACTTTTTTTCGTTGGTGAATTGAAAGGGATCTTGGATGGCAGTGTATTTATTTTTCTTCTCAAATAGCATTCCTTGGCAAAATTATGGACTAGTATCCCTATGCTGGCTCCCCAGTTGGCATGGGAGATCATTTAGCCTGACTGTAAAGCTCACAAATCTGGGGCCCATTCATGCAGAGCTCTGGGGAGGATGAACCCTTTACTGGATCCCATGCTCTGCAGTGGTGATGGATGGGACTGGAGTTGGGGGAAGGCATCTGCAATGGGGGCTCTTCATGGTGCTGGGGGAGGCTCTGTGACAGTGGATGGTGTCTGTGGCTGGCTGGTGCATAGATGAGGCATTATGCCACTCTAAAAAAAAATCTGTGCAAACTGCCACAGATGGAAGGAAGAGCCAATATTCAAATTGGAGGCTGTTTTGCTAACACGTTAAAGATTAACGTGTTTTCACTGGCTGCCGCATACTGTAGCAAGATGAGTTTTCTTGCTCTAAAAAAAAGAAAGTGAGCAGCAGAAGCAACCCACTTAGGGCCAGTGCCAGGGCAGGAGTGGGGGTGCAGGGCTTCCCCTCCTGCCTCCGAGAGTCCAGGGTTCCAAAATGCAGCCCATCTCCAGCTTTAACATTCTTGCCCTATTGCCTGCAGACTCAGCCCACTACTGGCCTTCACCTAGCCTGTATCTCCTTCCCTGTGCCTGGAAGGTTCTGGTCTGCTTTTATTAAGGCTTAGCCCTATTCTGATTATGATGATGATGATGATAGCTAAGATTTATAACATGCTAGCCTCTGTGCTAAATATTTCCTATATCCTCCAGAGAACCCCTCCAAATGTCCAATTTTGCAGAAAAGGAAACTGAGGTACAGAGAGATTAAGTAAACTTCTCAGGGCCACAAGACTTGGAAGTAGGGCTTGAGTCCAGGCTCTAGGGGTCCACAATCAGTCTCTAACTCTTGCAGCAAAGCTCAGCCCCTCTCACCACTTATCACCCCTCAGCAATAAGACCCTCCCTTCCCTAGACTCCCACACCTTTTCCTACTCCTATAGGCAGCTCACGTTCTTGCCTCTTTCTTGACTCCCAGCCAAGGCCTAGAGACAGTGTAAGGGAACCAAGGGTCTTCATTGGTTGAAGCAGAGCTCTCTGTGACAGACCTAATTTTTATTTTTGCAAAATGGAGCATGAGGTGGGGATGCTGAACACAGAACAGGAATGACAAAGAAAGCCTGACAGACGGGCAGCCCCCATCAGGCTGTGTGTGTGTGTGTGTGTGTGTGTGTATGGTGGGAGACAGGCCAGGGTTCTACTGTCCACGACTGACTGTTCTCTTTCTGAAAATGCTCTGGGCAGCATCCCTGGAATAGGGACTCTGCCTGGGCCCTCTCCTGGCCAGGTCACCCTCCACAGGTGCCTCAGGGCCTGATGCCCTCTGCTGGTCAGTGATGGAAGTGCGATGGGCCAAAGTCCTTGGGCAGAAGTCTCAAGGGCAAGCTGGGCCGCGTAGCTGCCTAGGCAAGAAGGGCATTCTAGAAGGAAGAGGAAGGCCCTTATTCATGATCACTGAGAAGCAAAACCTCTGACAAGCTCATCCTTCATTCCCTCTGAAGGTTAGAGCTGTTCCTCCTGGGGCACATGGTGGCTCACAGCACCGGTCAGGCTAGACAGAGACAGGGTGATCCTCCCAGTAGCTCTTTAGTCCAGTGAAGCATAACCAGGTGGAAGGATTGGGGATGTAGCTCAGCGGCAAAGTGCTTGCCTAGTGTGTGCAAGGCCTGGGTTCTTTCCCCAGCACTGGAGGAAGAAATCAGAAGGCGCTACCACTATGAGACCTCTGAGATTCAAGAGTGTTGATAGAGTGAGAGCCCTGGGGGCAGCCTGTGAGAAGGGGGGCCAGCAGGCAATGGAGCACCAGGGCAACTGCTAACCTGCCCGTCAGGCCCTGCCACTCTCTGCATGCCTGGCTCAGTTAGTAATTAGGGAGTTCTCGATTTCCTTATCTGTGAAATGGACCTACTAGTGATCTCAGAATTGACTGCTTTGTGCATCTGGATTCAGACTCCAGTGGACACCATTCCTGGTGTCTAAGTCTGCTCTGGAAAGGATATTCTGCCTGCGGGCATAGCAGGAAAGTGGGGGCCATGTGGGTGCCTGTGGCCTGAGAAAAGGATCCAGAAGGAAGGCAGCCTGGACTTACACGGAACACGGGCTCCAGAGCCCCAGCCCCAGCCCCAGGCCTGGAGTTTCATGGTGACCCACTGTCTCCTTCCAGTACCCCATGGTGATCATCACTGTTGCTTTTCTGCCCAACATGGTCTCCTTGTATTAGATTTTAAGCATCCTCTCCCCCCAGGAAATTGCCTGCACACAGTAGAGATTCAACAAAACCCTGCTGAATGAGCCACAAATGTGTGGTGGGCTCTCGAAAATCATCTCCAGGCCAGCCCTCTGCCGCAGGAGCCACAGGGCTGCTTGCGGGGTCCATGTCTCATTCTAGTCTCTGACTAAGCACAGATGTATTTCACAGGTCCTCAGCCAGAGCAAGATAGTAAGCAGAGGCCACATATTGCATTTCTAAATAATCGACAGATTCAAGCCAAGCTGATAAATGTTCTATCCATCTGCCTTGAAGAATGTAATTTCATGCAGACCTGGAAGGTCCAGCTACAATTTTAGAAATCTCAGATTCTGTGGTGTCCACACTGAACATGGCAGCTGGGAGACAGAATCTGGCATGGCTTCTCCATCCACCCTCCTCTGTTCACCCTCTGCTCTGTCCTGCAGAGTGTGAGGACAACCGAGGCTTCATGTCTGAGTTCCGTGCCTCTAGTCATTACCAGGACCTAGGGAAGTGCTTCTAAACCTTGGCACTATTAATATTTTGGCACTATAATTTGTTGTGGGGCCACTGCAGGCTGTCCAGTCTGTACTCCCCAAATACCAGTAGTTCTTCTTCCTTACCTTTGAAAACCAAAAGTATTTCCAAGCATTTTCAGATGCTGCTGAGGGAGGAAAATTTTTCCCTTCCCCCCACTCACCTAGGGGCACACAACCCAGAGGCTTGAGAAGTCCCTAGAACAGGCCTGGGACTGTTACATCAGGGAATTCCAGAGTAGTGGACACCCAGAGTGTGGTCAGGAAAGGGGCCTGGGCTCTGGGCAGGCACATGCCCCTGGCCAGGTGGAATCCTCACCTCAGCAGGAGGGGCTGGCCAGAGGAAGGCTGCTAGGGCCTCGCTGTCTACTTGCACACCCACAGGAACCGGGGCCCACAGAGGCAGCCAGTGAGCTCATGGTGTGGCCCATCTCTGACTAATTCAAAGTGCTTTCAAAACAGAGCAGCCCCTGCTAGCAGCCTGCATGAGTCCTAGAGAATACGTGTCTTTCTCCTACCTGGCTGCTGTGGGTCTTTGGAGTTTGTACAGCCCCTTTGGTCACCCTCCAAGTTAGCTCCTGTCTTCCCTGAGTCCCTGGTTCTTCAGCCTGCCACCAAGTACTGTGTGGCCTCTGCTGGTGCCCAGGATATTTTGGGCAGTGCATGGATGAACACTGCTTATTTTAGTAGTGCCAACTATTGTGTACATGTACATAGGAAAAAGTACATATTTATTCATTTGTGTCAGCTTGCTATGGTTTGAATGCATCCCCCCAAAGTTTGAGAATTAGAAACATAATCGTTGAATTCATATGTTAATGGATTTGGGGGTGGGGCCTTTGGGAGGTAATTAGGATCAGATGAGCTCATAAGGGTGGGACCCCCACAGTGGCATTAGTGACTTTATAAGAAGAGGAAGACAGCCAGGTGTGATGGCGCACACCTATGATCCCAGCAGCTCAGGAGGCTGAGGCAGAAGGATTGCAAGTTCAAAGCCAGCCCCAGCAATTTAGTGAGGCCCTAAGCAACTTTGTGAGACCCTGTCTCAAAATAAAAATAAAAAAAAAGGGCTGGGGATATAGCTCACTGGTTAAGCGCTCCAAGGTTCAATCCCTGATACCAAAAACAAAACACAAAACCCAAAACAACAAACAAACAAAAAATGATGAGGTAGAGAGACCCAAGCTAGCACACTTGCTCTCTCTTGCCATAGAATGCCCTGTGCCATGTTACCAAGCAGCAAGAAGATCCTCACCTTGATATTGAATTCCGTCCTCCAGAACTGTGGATAAATAAACCTTTGTTCTTTATAAATTACCCAGTCTCAGGTATTCCACTGTAGTAATGAAAAAGACCAAGACAAAAGTGTTGATTTTCTTACTGGCCAAAGACTATACAATCAGAGCACCAGTAAGAACAATGGCTGCAACATATTGAAGCAAATGAAATCTACTTAAATCTCTGAGTCTATAATGGCACCTAAAATGAAGTGAAACCTCACAGGTCACCTTTGTAGAGGATGGACACAGAATAAGTTTTGCCCTGGAATGTCCTGGTTTATGCCTGTTTCTTTTACTCTCCAAAGTGTCCTGGTCTGGATGATGAATTATATGGTCACCCCAACGTTTGCAGGCTGCAGGATAACGAAATCATTATTTTGAAAACTGGTAAATAGAGGGAATGAATGCAGCATTTATCCAACCTTTCCTGGCCACACTGAACCTCAGTAACCAATAGCTGTTAACTAAACAGGAGCAAATCCAGCTTCACTGAGACAAACATACTCACGGGGAGGGGGCCAGCGCCCCATACTCGCAGAGACCCACAGAGGGGCTCTCCCTACATTTAAGGTCACATGCCTTGGGGTTGCCAAGGTGGTGCAAGAGACGGCTTTACATGAGGGTATGAGGACAGAGGTCTTCTTGTGCACCCCCAAGACATACACATCATTCTCTTCCATGGTGAAGCTCACTTCTCAATGTATGGTTATGTGACCAAACATAAAAGGGACAAGAGTAAAACCCAACATCTGGGCCTAAATCCAAGCGTATGGCAGAATGAAGTCCACGCGCAATAACAGAAATATGTGCAAAACTGAGTGCTTGGTTCAGGCACAACAGCTAATGTGGGTCTACAGAGCAAGGGCTGACAAGAGAGTCAGTGCTCAATATGGTTATATTAACAGAAGCACTGTGTCCAAGACAAGGAAGATGAACTCTTCTCAGTGGGCTCCCTCAAACATACAGAAACTCTGGCACTGCCTAGAAAAGTGTGCAAAGAGAATATCAAGGCTCTGATGGTGTTAAAAAGACATTATAGTCGAGGACTGAGGCATACGTGAAACATGACTTACCCACTACCCCATAGGAGACACCGAACAAGTAGAAAATAAAGAATGCTTCAACTCTTAGCTGAAAAAAGCCCAGGAACCCCTTGCAGAGCTCTGAATTTCCTGGCAAGAGCAGGGAAGGGGCTACGAGGAGGGACTGCATCCCACTAGGCCTCCTTGGTGGAGCCTCTGAATCTTCTAAGCCAAGGTAGAGAACTCATGGGAAGAAACTTCCCAGCTGTTCAGAGAGGAGACCCCCATGTTGTGAGCTGTTCAGTCTTTGTCCGTGTGTCTTGCACAGTCTGAGCCACTCCACTCCTACCATGTTACCCTGTAATGTGACAGGGCCCAGGTGTCAGATCTGCTGGGATGCCTCTGGGCAGGGAGGACCTTGGAGGACTGAGTTCCCAAGCCCTCACCAGCCATCAAGGGAGTCCCTGCTTAACAATGCGGGGAGAGGACTTTGTTTTGATGCAACATTTGTTGTTGTTGTTGTTGTTGTTTTAATGTTCAAGCTGTCAAAAAAGTACGTTTGCTGAGTTTGGATTGTTGTGTTCCTGAACAACATTGAAGAGGGTGGAAGCTCCTGTTCTGTAGTCTGGATGGTGAGCCTAGAGCTGGGGGATGACCAGAGTTTCAAGGAATGACTGCCCTGGCTGTGTTTATGGAGCAAACACTCCTGACCTTGGGGTACCCAGTGCCTAATGTGTGCCCCCACCCTGGAATCTGCCCTTCCTTTTGAACCTTATGACCAGGATGTGGTGAACAGGGGCACCCTGGAGCCTGTCACTGTTCCTTGTCTAAATCCATACATCCTGAAGGCAAAGTCCTATCTAGGTGACATGGTCTCTGGGTTGCTGCTTCTCTTTGGACGCTCCACTTGCATTGACCCTCCTTGGCTCCACGTGGCTGCTGTGTTTAAATGACACTTTGTCTCATCAACTGTAACTGTAGGTGTTTGGCAATCCCGGACTTAAGAGAATAAGACAAATAAAACCGGGCACACTTTGATGTAAGATGTATTCCGATGTGGAAACGATTTCCTTGTTCAAGGTTTTAAGGCCAAGCAGCTGCCAGGCTGAGAAAGGGCCTGCTTTTCCTGTGCTGGCCCTACTATTCCACAAACAACCCTGCACGTGGCTGGGGCACTCTGGCTGCTGTGGGTGCTGGGCTAGCCTGAAACCTGGAGGTGATCCCAAGGCCCTCATCACTGTTAGGGGATGAGGGCAAACTGAGAGACCCCAGACCTTGGGGAATCAGGATAGCCACATCCATGCCCCTGTCCCTATGCAAGAGGGTGACTGAACTGCAGGGAGGATGGCTCCACTCTGGCCTCTGAGATGCACACTTGCTGGTTGTGTGTAACCCAGGTTTCCATCATCTACCCCCACACCCTGCCCCACACCCTCATGCTCAGCCAATCAGTGAACTGATTCTATGACTTCTTGATTGGGTCAGGTCTAGGACACCCAATCTGACCAATGAAAAGCAGTGGCATAGTGGGCTCCACCTTTCCTCCTTCCTGCCTGATATGAATGGAAGCGTTTTTTGAAGTGAAAGCTCCTGCACCTATCTTATTACCAAAACAGGGTGAGCCAGTGTGGGAGCTGCTAGGGAGCAAAGCAAAGGGAAGCCAAGAGGTATTAGGAGAGTTGGTGACATAAGTGGAAGAGCTCTTGCCCCAGGGGACCCACCCCTGCACTTTTTATTTGCACGGACTAATACCCTTTTTATGTGTTTTTGCTTAAATATCAGTTTCATTTGGGCTTTCTCTTATAACAGAAAACATTCTGACAAGTACCAGATTGGATTTCCGTTGACCTTTAAGCTCTCCCTCGGAACTGGGGGTATAGCTCAGTGGTAGAGGGCTGACCTAGCATGCGCAGGCTCTAGGTTCAATCCTAGCAAGGTAAAAGAGAGAGGGTGAGGGAAGAAAGAAGTTCTCCCTGAATCTTACCGGAATCCACTGTGCCTCAGTTTTATAATCTGTATGATGGGAATAATAGTAGACCCTCTGCCTTTAAGGTTGTGCTGATTAAATGAGGTAATATTTGGGAAGGGCTTGGTGGCTGGGACATAGTGATTGCTACCTAAATGCTTGCGTTATTGCTATGGGTATTATCATCCCCTCCCATGATTTAAGCCCTAGACAAGCCTAAGTCTGGCCACACCTCTGGAGCCAAAAATACAGAGAGAAACTCCTGGTATGGAGCTGGTTTGAATTTCCAATAATTTATCAAGAATTGAGAGCCAGATTTCCTCTGGGAAATATTAGTCCTTAGGTTTACAAAGTGCCTTGGTTGTAAATACCCATAAAAACGACAATTTGTTGGGCCATATTTATTCTTAAGCTGGTCAAAAGATATTAGCACATTCTGAGTGTGTAAATCTGCCAGCTCCTGAATTCTTGTGTGCTCCCAGCTGCCCTCCTATCTGGGCGTGAGTAAGCAGGATGCCCAGTGAGGTGTTTGCCTGGAAGCTGAGACATGCGGGCAGAAAGCAGAGCAGATTCTGGCCCCATCAAGGAAAACCTTCACACAGAAAGCGGTTCTAGGGGCTGGGAAACAAAGAGAGAGGCCAGCAAGATTTTATCCCTCGTTGAGGCAGGAACTGGGCAGACTAAGCCAGTGTTCGATGGTGACTGGGTTGACCATTAGGAGGATACCTTCTGAAGCAGTCCCCATGGCGCCTAGTGTCCTGACCATGGCTCCCTGGCCCTCTCTTGAATATCGCATCTCCATTTCCCTTCCCTCTTCCAGATGCTAGTGCTTTATTTTGGATATTGTAGGTCCCCTAATGATCTATTTGTTAAATATCTGGGCCCCAGAGTGGTGCTATTGGAAGGTGGTGGAATGTTTAAGAGGTGAGACTTAGTGGGAGGTCTTTGGGTCATTGGGACATTCCCTGAAGGGGATTGTGGGACCCTGCACTCTTCTTCCTCTTTTGATTTTTGGTCATAAGGTAGGCAGTTTACTCTACCATTTGCTTCCCAATATTGCCATCCAGCATCTCCAACAAAGGCCTAAATTCAGTAGGTCTGCCTAATCATTAAACGGAATCTCTGAAACCATGAACCAAAGTAAACATTTTCATTCTATAAGTTAGTTATCTCAGGTATTTTGTTATAGTGACAGAAAGTTGACTAACAGTCTAACACATCTTGTCCATGGACATTGCTTCCTCCAGGCCTTTGCCTGGGCTGTGTCCATTGCCTGGAATACCTTTCCTTTCTCTATCTTGCCTCTACTCACTAGTCAAATCTCAACTCCCCTCCCTTCTCTCTGAGCTGCTGAAGCACAAATGAATACAACTTATCTGACCTATATGCAAGAACAAATGTAATCTCAAGGCAGAGACTGTGATTTTGTCCTCTGAGTCATCAGAGCACCTAGGACTAGGCTGAACATGCAGTCTGTCACCTGGTCAATGCCCTTAGTTTATTCCCTTGCTGATGGAAACCAACATAATAGTAGATGTTACTGTCTACTGTCTGCCCAGCATGGGGAGTAGCTCTACCTCATTAGTTCCTTTACTCATCACTGGCTATGGGATGATTATACTAATTTTGGAGATGTGGAAAATGAGGCTCAGAGAAAATTAGCAATCCAGTGATTGACAAGCAGAGCTGGAGTTGAAATTTGGGTCCTGATCCCACTCCAAAGCCTGACAATTGATCTGAGAGTGTATCCAAAAAGAAAGTTACTGAAATGACTCAGGTGATTCGGGAAGGCAGGTTGCTATTTAGGAAAACAAAGTTTGGGCTGCATTTTCAATATTCTGTATGAATGCAGACATGGCTCCTGAGGTCCTGGCTCAATTTGTTTCTGGATATTGATTTCCGGTTTGGAAGATACTGAGTTGTATGAAATGCAGATATCTTATAGGAGAGTGAGAAACAATTTGCTCATAGGTGCATAAACACAAGTTGACATTTGATAAACACTTGGATGTGGTATTGATTAGTGGATGATGTCCAAAGCCTCAATGCCCCAGTGAGAATAAGATTCTACCATTTTATACAGCATTCATCTTTTCTTTTGAAAACTGGTAGCATGAGCATGGTATTTAAGGACAAGGAAGAGATCAGGACAAGAGCAGCACTGGAGGCACCTTTTGGGTGACCTTGGGGGAGAGCAGGACACCAGATTTCTTACCTTAAGACATCAGGAGCTGTGTATGGGACCTGGGGTCCCTCATGTCTGAAATCCTCACCTTCTCAGGTAAGCGCTGCCCACTGTATTTGCCGGATTGCACATAGATCATGACTTCTTCCTTAGGCATAGACACTGCATTTTTATTCCAAACGTTTCACTTGCAGAGTTGACAGAAAGGCTATAGATTTCCCCCCAAATATCCATTTGCCTTGCCATTTATCTCCTTCGATCTGAAATACAGAACATGATGGGTGCCCTAGGTAAATCAAGCATTTCCTGTCTTCCAAAATGGGTTTGCAAACGCTTATTTCATGCCATTACCATTTTTCTGTTTCAAACAGTAAATCAAAAGAGTATCGCCCATTCATCCACTTTAAAAGTAATGCCTTTCTTATGCATAATTACACATACCCAGTGGAGATCTGTGTGTGCACTGTAAATCTACTCCTTTAAAAGGTTTCCCCTTAAGTACATTGGTGACATAAATTGGTGTAGAGCAAATTTATTTATTTAATAGGTTTATTCTTTTAACTGGTCTGATAACCATTACTGTTCACTGTTTGGTTTGGGGGGAGGAGGGAGTTCTTATTAATTTATCTGATTTATTTCTATGGCAGATATTTATGTAAAAGGGTTCCTCTGGAAATGAGGGCGAATGTAATTTATTGGTTTAGCGGGTTTATTCTTAACTGGTCTTCAGGCAATTCACGGGGTATTCATAGAAACTGGAGGAGTATCTTAAAATAATTAAAGATAGAATAGGAGGTGTAACAGATCAGAAGGAAAAAATAGGGAAGACTGAATTTGGGTAAAACTTTCCCTAAATACTAAAATAAAGTCACATAAGCCACAAAACTGAAGTGATTAAAAGAAAAAACAAAGGAGAGAAGGAAAAGAAGGGGAAGAAGGGAAAAGAAAGAAAGGACGGAAAGAAGGGAGTAAGGAAGGAGAGAGAGGAAGAAAGTCTGAATAAAACAACTCCAAAATGTTTTGGCAAACTGAAGATAAAAGAGAATCTGCTAATCAGGCCCGTGTAAACTTGTTCACTTTTGTAAATCTTGTTTGTAGCTCCTGATGGTGTTGGAGTGAAAGCAGACAGGCCCAGCTGGTGGAGGCGAGGGAGAGAAATGCTGAATTTTTAGCAGTTCAGGTTTATTTTTAGGGATTTAAGGGTATCTTTAGCTTCCCAGTAAATGAGTCCATCAGATGGCCATATATGAAATAATTTGAATATAAAAATTCAGAACAGAAACCGAGGGCCCCATGACCACTGTGCAGTACAGGCCCCTCCTACCTGGAGCAGGTGGGGCCAGGCCAGCTTGTGTCGCCCTGCACCTCAGAGGAGGATGAAGGGTGGCTGGGCACTGGGATTGTGGCTCACATCACTACTGAGCAGAGTCTGTGGTCTAATGCTTGTCCTCTCTCCTTCCTCATTCAAGGATTTAGCCAAGCCAGGCCAGACCGGCTATTAGGAGCAATGACCTTGGACTGGAGGCCAGGGATCTTCTAAGAACTGGGATTTCAGTCTTTTGGGGACAGGGCTTACTGCTCATGGAAGCAGGCAAGACCAGGCAGTGAGGGCCCAGCCTTTCTAGATGGGGAAGGAGGGGCAAGTCTTGGAGAGTCTTTGAATTCTGAACAGACTTCTGAGGTTGGCCTACCTCATCCATCCTCCATTTGTTCCAGAGCCTTCTAGGTCTTCCCCATCAATACCACACTGCACCAGGCTCTGAGTAAATCAAAGCAAATATGATCTTCACACCTTCATATTCTTGTAATAAAGATAAATCCTTTATAAAAGAATTAAACATTCAAGCATGTGATTTTAATGAAGCCCTATCCTGGTTTTTGGAGTGACATACTTTTTTTAAACCATGCTCAGTCTCTGCCTTCAAAGTGGGCTTTATCTCCCAGGGGAGACGAACAGACTGATAGTGGTAAGGTGGGGACACCTGCCACAAACCAGTGCCCTCATTGAGGCCAGAAGCAGATCATTGATCCCACATCTACCTTTATCTCTCATGACCTTGAACCTTGAAGCCTGGCACATAGCATGTATACCAAACACTCTGTTGAATGTCGAGTGACAGTCAGGGTCAGGGAGACAGGCAGAGTCTGTGGCATTTCAGATTCACAGCATTTCAGATTCACGGATGTGCAAATGGCATTCTAAGCACTGCCTAAGTTTCCTCTGCCTCACTGGGACACAACTGCCCAGACACTGCCCTAAAGTCCACAGATGCTTCTGACCAGAGCCACGTTCCCCAGTGTGGAGCTGCTGCATCTCCAGGTGGGTGGGACTAAGGTCCTACCTTTACTGATGCCATTGCTGCTTAATGCCCCAGAGCCTTGGGGAACTGTGCCTGGTGACTTCTGAGCAAGCAGAAATGCTTCCTTTCTGTGCTGTGAGAGCCCTGAGAATAGGGTACAATCACCTCTACCTGTGGGACTCTGAGCTTAACTGGGTGTGGCCTTCATTGTTGAGAGAGTCAGTGGGCCGAAGCCTGGAGAAAGCACATTGGCTCCCAGGCCCTTCCCTGCCTGCCCTATCATGGACTGTAGTGGTGAAGACCTCTTCATTTTTAGAAGATAAGTTTGAATTTCTGCATCTCTATTATCTATCATCAATCAATCTATCTCAATCATCTACATCTTTTATCTATCTCTATTAGTCTATCATCTCTCCATATGTATCTCCTATCACATATCTACTTATTATCCTTCTATCTATACCTATCTATATCTATCTACCTAGCATCTATCTTTCTTCTGCCTCTCACCATGAAGTAAGCAGCTTTGCCCCACCACGTTTCCCCCACCATGATGATCTACCTTGTTTGACGGGCACAAAACAATACGGCCAAGCAACCATGGACTGAAACCTCTGAAACTAAGAGCCAAAATAAACCTTTATTCCCTTGTAAGTTGATTTTCTCAGCTGTTTTGTCATAGTGGTGGAAAGCTAACTAATACGAGTACCTCAGCTTTTCTTTGGGAAGCCATCTTTCTCTGGCACTGTGGGTGGAGTCTGTTGTCATATTCCATAGCCCTAGTTACAGTGAAAGCTTAGAGGGGGTGGAATTGGGCCAATGAGAGAGAGAGAAAGAGAGAGAGAGTTAAGGACCCCTGGATATAAGCTAGAGCCATAGAAAGAAGCTCTTGCTGCGGTGTCTGGACGTTGGGGTGTGAGCAGGAAGCTGGAGTATGACACCAACTCAGAAGCAAGGGGCCTTGAATCAAGTTGGCCCTGAAGCAGTAATGATGGAGCATGAATTTCCTTTCATGCCTAAGGTGCCTTGAGCTGCATATTTTGCCACATGCTACTGGGAGGCCCTTCACAGCTACATGCCTCCTCTTGCCCCTGTTCTGTGAAGATATCTCTTCTTGAGGATGCAGAGCTCAGGGTAGTGGTTTGGCCATTCCTCAAGGGAAGAGAGACCCCTCCTCCACAGATACGTGTGGTTTCTGAAGTTGGCTCTCTAACTTGATTAGACCTAAAGTTGCTTAAGATTTTACTTCTAACCTTTTAGAAAGCACCGATAATCCATGGTATAAAGTACTTTAAGTGGTCCACAAAGTAAATGCATTTGATGCTCCTAACTTGTCACTTTTGAGAGGCAAGGCATTTGGTGACTTGAGCATTTCTGGAAAACTAAGGAATATAATTATAACAAGGACATTAGACTCTTTGCCTGCAAATATCCAGTGGGCGGCAGAATTAAAGACTTGGCATCTCTGCCCCATTTTGCATCTGTCTCCTTTGCTCTGAGTCACCTTGGATTCCAGGAACAGGTCTGATGGGTTAAGATCTTATGGTGAAGTGAAGCTACCTGCCCCTCCAGGCAACAGCAACTTTCTTATCTCTGAAAAGTCCTGCCTGACCAATCCTGAGACCATGGTGGACAGACCACACCTGATCAAGATCACCTGCCTTGGCAGCTGTGAAAAACTTCCAGCTATGCAAACCCCCAACCCTTACCCTCATTCAAATCCCTTTCTGTCAAACCTCAAAGTCATTGTCAGTCCTTCAAATAGAGGGTCGAGGATGTGGGCCTCCTTGTCTCTCTGATGAAGCTACGGTGATTAAAGTTCCTTTCCAGCTTTTCACCATTACCTTTCTGTTTGTCTTTTGTGGGTGAGTGGCCAGACCTGATATTTTGGATTCCCAGAGTCAGGCCTCTGACCTAGGACTCTGGTGACACAATGATGGTGGCTGATTGCTGCTGGCATTGCTGGATTAAGTAACAAAGGGAAAGAATAAGCACAGAAATTTAACTTCCCAGCTCCAGATACTCAGAAACAACCTAAAGACTTCTTAATGGGCCTTGAAGAAGGATCTTCTCTCCTTGCAGTCATAGGGAGGAAACCAAATACAGGCCCTCATCATGAAACTACTGAATTACAATGCAAGATAAGGGTATCAGCTGTTAACGTAATAGCACTGGGTGGAAATGAGTGGGATCCTGTAAATTGGGATGGAGATACATGGGAGGGCCTTGATGAGGCTGGGGACATTGACCAGCCTTAACCTTCTTTTGATATTATTTTGCCCGAGGAAGCAGCATCACCAACCTCAGTGGCGGCAGCATCTCCATTCCCACTGCCTGCACATTGGCCTTTCCACCTCCCCCTGAGGGAGCTGACCCCACAAGGAAACAGTAAATAACCTTCCATGATGCAGTTGGTGAGCAATCCATGCTGACGCTCCTCCCTCAACACCCATTTTTGCGTCTGGACTTAAAACCAAACTTCAGTCTCAGCAAGTCCCTAGAGATCAGGTACGCAATGTGACCCTAGAGAAGGTAGGCTACACTCCAAAGGAACTTCTTGATTTTTCTAATTCATACAAGCAGTGGTCTGGAGAACATGTATGGGAATGGATTTGAAGGGTGTGGGATGATAGTGGAAGGATTGGGTGAGGCTGAATTTAATGATATGCTCCCATTAAGCAGAGATTTTGTATTTAATGACTCAGCTCTTGCAGTTTAAAAAAAAGGTGCTAATAGCTTATTTGGTTGGCTGGCTGAAATATGGATCAAAAAATGACCTACTGTGAATGAGCTGGAAATGCATGAAACCCATGGTTTACTGTTGATGGTGGGAGCCAGGGTTCTGAGACTGGAATGCTGGAGTGGATTTGCCATGTAAGACCTTCTCCTCTACCCTGAGAGAGTCCAGATTTGCCTCCACCAGTACTTTAAGAAACAGTTTTGTGAGGGGAGCACCAGATTCCCTGAACAGCTCCGTCCTTGCTCTTTTCTGCATGTCAGACCTTACGATGGGAGCTATAGTCACTCAACTGAGAAACTTCAATGCAGTGGGCACAACTGGATCGTGAGTGCAAAGGTAAGGTGGGCACACTTAACAATAATGGGCAGCAGAGAAGAAGCAATGAATAGGATGCCTACTTGATCTGCCACTCATCCCAAAACCAAACAGAAAAGGTGGATGCTTGGCATTGGCTAATTAATCATGGTATTCCCAGAAGTGAATGGTTACTTGATCTGCATAAACAGAAAATCTCCAGGGCAAATGAATGAAAGTCTACTCTGGATCATAACAACAGAATTGTGATTCCTCAACCAATTTCTATACTTGAGCCAATTAATAGATCCAGAATGAGGCAGGGGCCAGGTCCCCTCTGAGGAAGGACCCTGGAACATTACCAGAAGGTTTTACTGTTAAATGGCCTGTGGCCAGAGTTAATATACGAATGGGGAATAGGAAGTAATCAAACCTGGGTGGACAACTGGACACTGGCTCTGAACTGACATTGATTCCAGGAGGTCCAAAATATCACTGCATTCCTTCAGTCAGAGTGCTAGCTTAAGGAGGTCAGGAGATCAATAGAGTTTTAGCCACACTCTGACCCACAGTGAGTCCAGTGAGTCCCTGAACTCAGCCTGTGGTTATCTCTCCAGCCCCAGAATGCATAATCAGGATAGATAAACTTAGCACTTGGCAGAACCCCCACATTAGTTCCCTAACCTGTGGGGTGAGGTCTGTTATGGTGGTAAGGGCAAAATGGAAGCCTTTAGTGATGCCTCTACCTGGAAAAATAGTAAGTCAAAACAATATCACATCCCTGGAAGGGTCAGAGATTAGTGCCACCATCAAGAACTTGAAACATGCAGGCAGCAGTTCCCACCACATCCCCATTTAACTCTCTTATTTGGCCCGTGCAGAAGACAGATGGATCTTGGAGAATGACAGTTGATTATCACAAGCTTTAATCAGGTGGTGACTCCAGTTGCAGCTGCTGTACCAGATGTGGTCTCTTTGCTTCTGGTCTCTGGTATGCTGCTATTGACCTGACAAATGCCTTTTTCTCCATAACCTATCTATAAGGCCCACCAGAAGCAATTGGCTTTCAGCTGGCAAGGTCAGCAATATACCTTCACCGACTTACCTCAGGAGCACATCAGCTCTCCAGCCCTGTGTCATAACTTAGTTTACAGGGATCTGGATCACCTCTTGATAGCTCAAGGTACCACACTGGTCCATTACGTTGAAGGCATTGTACTGATTGGACCAAGTAAGCGAGAGGTAGAAACCATTCTGCACTTGGTGAAGCGTTTGTGTGTTGGAGGATGGGAAATAAATCCAGTGAAAATTCAAAGACCTATCTCAGGTAAATATCTAGGAATCCATGGTGCGGGGCATTCCAAGATATCCCTTCTAAGGCAAAGGATACTTTGTTGCATCCGGCTCTTCCTACAACCAAGAAAGAAGTGCAACAGTGGGCCTATGTGGATTTTGGAGGTAGAAAATACCTCATGTAGGTGTGTTACTCTGGCCCATTTACCAAATGGCCTAAAAATATGCTAGTTTTGAGGGGGGTCCCAGAACAGGAAAAGGCTTAAGAACAGGGCCAGGCTGCTGTGAAGGGTGCTTGCCATTGGATCCAGCAGACCCAATGATATTTGTGGTGTCAGTGGCAGAAAGGGATGCTGTCTGAAGTCTTTGGAAGGCCCTCCTAAGTGAATTATAGAGGAAGGCTTTGGGATTTTGCAGCAAGACCCTGACATGTTCTCCAGATGACTACTCTGCCTTTGAGAAATAGTTTTTGGTCTACTACTGGGTCTTAGTGGAAACAAAACTTGAATGTGGGCCGCCAAGTTACCATGCAACCCGAGCTGCCCATCGTGAACACAGCATTATCTGACTCACCAATTGATAAAGCTGGACATGCACAGCTGCAGTCCTTCATCATGGAAGTGGTACATGTGTGATAGGACCCAAAGAGTCCTGAAGGTGCCAGTGAGGTTGCATGGAGAAGTGGCCCAAATGCCATAGCTCCTTCTCCTGCTTCAATGCTTTCTGTCCTCTAGCGTGAACACATGGCCTCATGGGGGATACCCTATGGCCAGTTGACAGAAGAAGGAAAGACTAGGTCTACAGGTGGTGTGCAGATGGTTCTACACAATAGTGGAGGGCTGCAGCCACTTTCTGGGACAACTCTGAAGGACAGCAGAGAAGGGAAATCTTCACAGTGGGCAGAACTTTGGGCAGTGCACCTGGTTGTGCATTTTGCTTGGAAGGAAAAATGACCAGATGTGCTACTATATACTGATTCACAGGCTGTAGCAAATGGTTTGGCTGAATCTTCAGGGACTTGGAAGGAACACAATTGGAAAATTGGTGACAAAGATATTTGAGGAAGGGGCAAATGGGCAAAGGATGTAAAGATTTTTGTGGCCTATGTAAATGCTCACCTTAGCAGAGGAGTACTTTAATAATTAAGTGGATAGCATAAGCTGATCTCTGAATAGCAGTCAAGCTCTTCCCCTAGCCACCCTTCTCATTGCCCAGTGGTCTCATGAACAAGGTGACCATGGTGATGGGATTAAGGTTATGCATGTGTTCAGCAACTTGGACTTCTACCCAGCCACTGCTGATACCCAATCTGTCAGCAGCGGAGACCAACCCTGAACCCCTGATATGGCATCATCTCTCCCTGTGATCAGCCAGAAACCCGGTGGCAGGTGAATTACAGTGGACCACTTCCATCATGGAAGGGGCAGCACTTTATCCTTACTGGAATAGACAATTATTCTGGGTAAGAATTTGCCTCTCCTAAATGTTATGCTTCTGCCAAAAATACCATGAACTTACAGAATGCCTGATACACCTTCATGGTATTCCACACAGCAAAGAAGTGTGACAATGGGCTTGTGCTCGTGGGACTTCTCTGGCCTTACCATGTCCCCCACCATCCTGAAGCAGCTGGTTTGAAGATGCAGCTACAGTGCCAGCTAGGTGATAATGCCTTGCAGGACTGGGCTGAGGTTCTCCAGAAGCTGTATATTCTCTGAATCAGTGTCCAATGTATGGTACTATTTCTCCAAAAGCCAGGATTAGGGTCTAGGAGTCCAGGAATGGAAATGGGAATTGTACTGACCATTACCCATAGTGACTCACTAGTAAAATTTTTGCTTCCTGTCCCAGCAACCTTATGCTCTGCTGGCCTGGAAGTCTTAGTTCCAAAGCAGTGAATGCTTCTACTAGGAGGCACAACAGTGATTCCATTGAACTGGAAGTTAAGTGTCTCCCTGGCCACTTTGGGCTCTTCACGTCTCTGAGTCGGTGGGGTAAGGGAGTTAATGTGTTGGTGGGGATTACTGATCCAGACGCCTGGCGGGTAGAGGGAGAACTGGACTACTACTCCACAATGGAGGGAAGAAGAGTCTATCTGAAGTACAGGAGATGTCTTGGGACATTTCTTAGTATTACCATGTCCTATTATGGGAAACTACAACAACCCATTCCAGACAGGAAGATGAATGGCCCAGAACCTTCAGGTACAAAAGTGCGGGTCACCCCTGCTGGTAAAGAACCAAGACTGACTAAGGTGCTTACTGAAGGCAGAGGGATTACAGAAGAAGTAGTTGAAGAAAGTCTTTATAAATACCACATGACCAGTTATAGAAACAAAGATTGTAGTGAGTATTTTGTGTTTTATTAAGAGTATGTTTGTGGGGCTGGTGCAGTGGATCAGTGATTGGAGCGCTTGCCTGGCATGCATGAGGACCTGGGTTCAAACCCCAGCACCACACACATAGCAAAGGCCACATGAAGAAATGAATAAAATAGATTCTGTCTCTCTCTCTCTCTCACTCGCTCTCTCTGTCTTAAAAAAAAAAAAAGTATGCTTGTAAGCCAGGCATGGTGATGCATGTCTGTAATCTCAGTGACTCAGGAGACTGAGGCGGGAGGATCAGGAGTTCAAAGCCAGCCTCAGCAACTTAGTGAGACCCTATCTAAATTAAATATAAAAGGGATGGGGATGTTGCTCAGTGGTTAAGCACCCTGGGTTCAATCCCTGGTACCAAAAAAAAGTATATATATATATATATATATATATATATATATACACACACACACACACGCACACACACTCACATACATACATACATGCATATATTAAGCAAATGTTTTAGTTTTTTCTCTCCTATTCCTTTTTCATGTAATATAACCCTCATTGACTTAATATCAGTACTTAAGTATTATTAAATCTACATTATGGTACTTAAAGTTATGGAATATTCGGGAGAAGAATAAGCATCGCTCAAAAAAAAAAGTAGCTTTGCCTCCTATTCTGGAAATGGAATCAGAGCATTTTGGTTGTAGACAGGATAGTTACATTGTTGGGCAAAGTTGTGACTTGTCATTGTGTTTATTTGGAGATTAAATATGGTCCAAGGAGATGTGCTTGGGTGTCGAGTCAGCAAGGGGCAGACTTGTGATGACTTATTTTGATTGTGACACCTAGAAAATTAGCAAAGTGCACTTCCAGGTGTGTCTGTGAGGGTTTTTCCAGAGACCCTTGGCATGTGGGAGAGCAAACTGAGGTGGGGCAGTAGGGTCCCCCCTGAATTTGGGGGTCTGGATGGAACAGAAGTGAAAGGAGGAGGAGACCCGCCAGCCCGCATGCACACTCGATTGTTCCTGAGTGGGTGCCTCCATTGTCACTGCCATTGCCCCCGGACATCAGACTCCAGGTTCATGGACCTTCAGTATGGACTTACACCAGCAACTCTCCAGGGAGCCTCCAGGCCGTCAGCTTCGGATCGGGGCTGCCTCATTGGTCCCTCTTGTTCTGCGGTTCCAGCTTCTTGGAGGGAGCAGCTGCTGGTTCTTCCAGCTTTCTGGCCATTGTGTGACTATCCAACCTCAATCATGTGAGCCAATCTAATAAATCCTCTCTTTTTTCCATATTTTATTGGCGCATTATAGTTGTACATAATGATTGGATTTGTTGTTACATATTTGTATGTGTACATAATATAGCAATAAAATTTGGATAAATCCTCTCTCTCTTTCCAAATATATATATTATTCATTCTGTTCCTCTAGCCAATCCTGATTGATACAGACTCTACAGCAAGGGAAAGGGCCTGTAGGATGTGGGAGCTGGTTAAGGAGAATATCCTATCCCTTTCAGGCTGCTCTGAGAAGCTACCATTGAATGGGTGGCTTATAAACAACAGAAATTTATTTTTCACAGCTCTGGAGGCTGGCAGCCCAAGGTCAGGGTGCCGGCATGATTGGTTCTGGTGAGAGTCCTCTGCAGGTTATAGACCTTCAATGTCTCATCATATCCTCATGCAGGAAAAAAGGCCAAGAGGTCTCTGGGGTCCCTTTTACATGGATACAGATTCCATTCATGAATATTGCACCTCCAAACAGCATCATATTGAGACTTAAGATTCCCTTATATGAATTTGGGCAGGGAGATTTAAACATTCAGACCATGAAAGGGAGTTGGATGGGGATTAGAAAATTCTCTATCATCCAGTGCACTGAGCCCTCTGCCCTGTGAACTCTTCCTGGACCTTCCTACATTTATTTAGCCACGTTATCAAAGTGGCCCCTGGGGAGGCAAATGTGATTCCCACAATTAGCTTTGTAAGCTTGCTGAGTCAATTTGCTCTAATAGTAGTGTGTTCATCTTTGTCTGAGTGGAGCACAGCTTCTCACTCCTGAACTGTGGAGGGTCGGCATTTTAAGCTGCAAATATTGTTATTCATAATAGGTTGGCAAATATTTTCAGATTAAGCTAAGTGCCAAACTCTGGAATTATGACTGCGAATCCACCAGCATTTGATAATCATTGCTCTTGCCTTATCTTCAGGCTTAGGAGCATCCCCAGAGCAGGAACTGTCCTTAGGGGCTGGCGATCTTCCCTACCGTGACAAGAATCTCCTCATCTATTCCCCACTCTGGACGATGTCCAACTTATCTCCTGTTGAACACCTCTAAGGATGGGCTGCTCACCACCTTCCAAGGAAGAATACGTTCTATGTTTAGTAGTTCTCTTTGTCAGAGGATGTTTTGATTTACCTAACCCAACTTGCAAGGCTCAGTGTGCTGGTTTTTAATTATGCCAACAACATGTGATCTTGTAGTCAGTCAGCAAACCTTCCAGTTGTCTAGTGAGTGCCAGATCTTTTGCTCAAAGGCATGGATCTGGAGAAGAAAGCAGCATGACACCTGTTTGTGAGGAGCTCACCTCCTGGGGAACAAGGTAAGAACATACTCAGCTCTTGCATACAACAGAAGAGGGGGACTGCAGCAGTTGGGGGAGTTCAAAGTTTGAAGGAGCTGAGGAGGGCCTTGAAAGATGGACACAATGCAAACCTGTAGCCGGGGGAGTGGGGTTGATGGCTTGCAATTGAACGCCCTCAGCCAGAGGGACATCTTACCCAGCACAGCAAGGCAGGCAGGGGGAGAGACAGGGATGGTAGATGTGTTGAACTGGCTGTCAAGGGAAGGCCTTGCCATCAAAACTGGCTCTCCCTTCTTCTGGGGAGACTCTGCCCCAGCCTCAGCATCTCCCCACCCTCCTAGCTTCCTGCAGCTGCTCTGACCGTTCCTTAACTAGACTTCTGATGGCCGGAGTGCTCCAGAGCTGGACCCTCCACCACTGCCATCTCCCCTGTGCATAAGAACAGGCACGTGGAGGCAGTCCCAGTGCCCCTTTCCTTCTGTTGCCACCACCAACCATCATCAGGTGGCCCATCCCTCCAACATGTGTCTGCCCACCCTCTGCTCCGGGCCTTCCTCATCTCTCCCACATTAATCAGCTCAGGCAGTCATAAAAACAAATACCATAAACTGGTGGTGTGAACAGCAGACATTTGCTTCTCACCAATGCTGGAAAGCAGGAAGTCCAAAGTCAGGGTGCCAGAATAGTGGGGTTTTGAGGAAGGCCATCCTCCTGGCTTATAAATGCAGTCTTCTGGCTGTGTCTTCCTGTGGCAAGGAGGGAGAGAGGGAGAGAGAGGGATGGGTGGGGAGAGAGAGCAAGAGAGGAGGGAAGGGGCTGATTGTTCTCTTCTTATAAGAGACTAATCCAGTGATAAAGGTCCCACCCTCATGACTGCCTAAATCTAGTCACCTCCCAAAGGCCCTACCTCCTAATAGGGTCCTATAGGGTCACTAGGGTTAAGGATTCAATGTACAAGGTTTGAGAGAGCACAAACATCCAGACCCAGCACCTCCTCACAGCGCCCATGACTCCCCTAGACCCTATGCCACATGAAACAGGGACAATGCTTTTTTTTTTTTTTAAGAGAGGTAGGGGAGAGAAAAAGAGAAAGAGAGAATATCAATTTTTATTTAGTTTTCCATGTGGCTTTTGTTGCTCTGACACTTCATTGTGTATGTGGTGCTGGGGTTTGAATCCACGTCCTTGCACATGCCAGGCAAGTGCCATAACCGCTGAGTCACAGCTCCAGCCCCAGGGTCATGCTTTTAATAGCCACTCTGATGAGTTTTATTATGGACCTACCCTCATCTCTGCCTCCCTAATGGATTCCCATAGCTTTTAGGACAAGCATGTCCTTGTGGGTTCAGAAGGCTCTGCAGACTGAGACCCAGCAATCAGAGTCCCTGACATGCCAACACTGCAGCCAAGCCTTGGTATGGGTTCCTGACTCAGCGGCGCCCTCTGCAGGCCCAAGAGGCTCTTAACCAGCCACCTTCCAATTCTCTTGGACAATCCTCCCACCTTCCACCTCTTCACACCCTCTCAAGTGCCTTTCCTGTGTCCAGTTCCCTTGGATCCATAGGGGACAGGCATCTAATCAGACAACCATTCTGGGTTAATGGGCTGCGAGGTGCAAAAGGGTGACTATGCCACCCTGTCCAGGTCACAGTCTTGCCTCTGACTGGGACACAGAGAACTACATCTTGTTGTAGAAGGACCCACACAAATGATGGGATTCTCCGAATCACATCAGCCCCAACCGAGGGTATTTTGAGTCAGTTTCTTTCTCTAGCAACTCTTTATAGTACAGAGTTGCTCTTGGTTATTTCAAAGTGAAATAATAAAAGGAGATCTTTGTTTCTTAATGAAAATACATATTAGGAGAGACAACCTCATGGCTGACTCTGGCCTTTGTTTCAATATACCTACGCCTCAACGGGGCTCTGAAGGTAGGACTAGGACCTGGCGCCCCCAAGACCCAAAGCATATCAGCTGACATGTGCTGGGCCCAGGCCCATTCCTGCCTTGCTACCCCCTGCTGGATATCTTAAAATCTGGGCCTGGGGGTGTTGTGTGCACATAGACACCTGAAGGGAGGGAGCAGGGAGGGAGACAGGCAGGTGAGGGGTCACATTCTGCCTAGTTAAAGCCTTAGGCCAGCAACTTAACTAGCTGTGTGCCCCCCTGGAGAGCGCTCACCCTCTCTGAGCTTCTGTTTTTGCGTCTTTTGAACAGGGACTGGAAAGGGGGAAGAGCAGAAGATATCCCTGTACCTTCTCAAGAGCAATTGAAGGGTAACCTCTGAGTTCCTATGAATGAGCCCTGGAAAATGCCTCTGTCACAGTTGCACAGTGGGAAACAGAACCCATGTGGCTGTGAGGGAAGGGCCTTTCCAGCTACCTGTGTGGCTATATACCATAAGTAAAGAAAGAGGGGGCTGACATCTGGGGAAGAGTCAACCCTGGGTTCAGAGAGGGCAGCTCCAGAGCCAGGCGTGGCCCTGAGCAGACTGGAATTGCTTTGACCCTTGTACCCTGGACTGTTTGGTTCTGCCAGGGTATGTGGAGAAGCTGTGAGGTCTCTCTGCTCGTTCAGCAAAGAGAAAAGTTCTGGCCTTTCCGGCAGATCTGTGTTCAGGAGGAAGGACATGGGCAAGAGGGCCCTGTTGTGCCTGTGGGTGACTTGGCCCTGTGCAGTAGACATGGGATTCACACGGGGTGCCTGCTCTGGAGTCCTCGGCCTGGTGGGATCTCTTTCCTTCCCCCCAGTCCAGCAGCGTGAGTCATGAGTCATGGGTGGAGACCAGGTGAGCCTGTTGCGAGAGGCAGCCTCCCTCATTCCAGCCAGGGTGTTTGCTGAACTCAGGACCTGTAGGCCCGCAGGGGAGGAATCCGCAGAACACTTCAGAGAGCTCGGCCAGTGCTCCTGGGAGCCAGCAGCTTGCGTGGACATAGCAACAGGGCACACTCTTTGGTCTAAAGGGATGGGAATGTGGAAATTCAACCTCAAATGACTGAAGGCAGAACTTGGTAAGATGAAGTAATTTTGCTTTTTACATCAATGAGATAAGAAGCAATTTCAGAGGTAAAGTTCACAACCCAGAGGCAATGAGCAAAATGGTGGCGGTGATGATGGCCTCGTTTCAAGCACTGAACACATTTTTTGAACCCTAGAATTTAAGAACAGAAGATCTCCAGGAACAAATGAGAGGATTCTGACTATAAAGCTAGAACCATTATTTTGGAGAAGCTGTTTGCCTTTTACAAACTTCTTCATCTCTTTTTCTCTCCTATCACCCTCCAATAGCAAAATAGGGCAGCAGGCCCCAGGGATGTACTGATTTCAATAAGAACTATAAACTAGCTGACTTCTAAACTTCCAATCAACTCCTGGGAAGAAAAGTCTTCTCCTGCCCCCGCCACCCTGGGGCTGAGCAGTGGTTCAGCCGTTACAGCGCTTGCCTAGCATGCTCGAGGATGCGGGTTCAATCCCCAGCACCAAGTTCACAACGCAGTGTCAGAGCAATGAAGGCCACATGAAAAACTAAATAAAATTGATTCTCTCTTTCTCTCTCTCTTTAAAAAAAACAAAAACAAACAAACAAAATAAGTCTTCTCTCCTAGCCTGAGTTCCACCATCCCTCATCCCTGCTTAGAGAGAGTGCAGGGACTCTGAAGTGTGCTGCAGTTACATGTCACAAGGGAAGTAAACGTCCTCATAGCACGTTCCATGCCTGCACACAAACACACACACACTTCTCTTTCAGCTGCACACCAAAAATCTTTTCTCCCCTCAGCATCTTAATCAGACGTAGAACACACACCAATAAAATGGCGGAATGTAGATCATTTATGAAATGAGGTTGACAACCCTGCCAGAGATGGGGGAGCTCACGAAGCAGATCCAAGTGATACGGGAGAGCTGCTTGGATCACTTGTGAAGCCTTTGAACACCTGGCTGGGTTAGACCAGATAAGCATCAAAGGAAAGAAAATGGGCAAGGATATTTATATGATAAGAGTTCAAAAGGGAATTATTTGAATATCAAATAGTTGAAGCCTCAAATATTTTTAGAAAAATGAACCTTTTGTGGCCACCCTTTGGAAGTCAGGTGACATCTTGTCCTATGCTTCTGTCGGGAATGGTTCTCTCCCTGAGAATACCATCAGCGGCCAATTTCTTTCTTTGTTCTAAGGATTAGAACATTGTGGCAATGATTTAATTTTAATTAATAAAACATTGAAAATAAATGGATTTTTTCCCCAATAGTTTATAGATTCAGTTTTGGAGATAACAACTGAGTCACATTTTCCCCCTTTACTGTTTTTGTTTTTTTGGACCCAGAGGCACGTTACCATTGAGCCACATCCTCAGCCTATTTTATTATTTTTATTTTGAGTCAGGGTCTCACTAAGTTCCTAAGGGCTTTGTTAATTTGCCAAGGCTGGCTTTGAACTTCCAACCCTCCTGCCTCAGTCTCTCCAACTGCTGGGATTACAAGCGTGTGCCATCACACCCAGCCATTTCTTCCCTACGTTAAGTGGGTTCTGATTGGGGCCTTTGTCTACTTCTCAGGGAACAAAGATGTCCCATAACCTCCTTCAAGGCATTGGATGTGTTGTTCATTTTTCTTTTGCTTTTGGTGAATTTGATGAATTTATGATTGATTAAATTATTAACTAAAATGAATGTATTTATTTCTAACTTTTTATTCTGAAATTTCCTCAAACTTACAGAAAAGTTACGAAAATAGGACAAAGAACTCCTAAATATATCCTTCACTCAGGCTCCCCAAATGTTTTCATGTTAACACATTTGTTTTACTACTTTCTCTATCTTTTGACAGGTAGAAAGATCATTCCTTTCCCAAAACACTTGAGAATAAATTACAACTATAATTTTCTCTTCCTAAATATATCAATAGGACCTTCTCTTATACAGTTCAATTATCAAAAACAGAAAATGATTTGCCAGGCCTGGTGGAGTGGCACATATCTGTAATTCCAATGACTGGGTAGGATGAGGCAGGAGGATTGCAAGTTTGAGGACCCCCTTCAGCTATTAAGCAAGACCCTGGGGCTGGAGTGGTGGCTTCGTGGTTGAAGCCCTTGCCCGGCATGCGTAAGGACCTCGGTTCAAACCCCAGTACCACATACGCAACTAATTGCTGAGGAAACAAAGGCCAGATGAAAAAAATAAATAAAACTGATTCTCTCTTTCTCTCTCACACTAAAATAAATAAATAATTTTTTTTAAAAAAAAAAAGAGGGACAGTGAGTGAGAGAAAGAGAGAATAAATTTTCTTTAGTTTTTCACGTGGCTTTTGTTGCTCCAAGACTTTGTTGTGTACATGGTGCTGGGGTTTGAACTCGCATACTCATGTATGCTGGGTAAGCACCATAACTGCTGAGCCACCTCTCCAGCTCCTAAATAAATATATCTTAAAAATAAATACATAGGCCTGGGGATATAGCTTAGTGACAAAGTGCCCCTGGGTTCAATGTCTGGAACAACAAAAAAAAAAAAAAAAAGGAAAGAAAAGAAAAGAAAAATGTTACCACTGAGATTTTACTGCAAGCTAAGTTACAGATTCATGTACAGATGCTATTCAGATTTCTTTGTAAGTTACTGGTTTTTTTTTTTTCAGGGCTGAGGACTGAACTCGGGACCTTGCGCATGCTAGGCAAGCACTCTGCCACTGAGCTAAAGCCCCAGCCCCTAAGTTACTGTTTTGATCCGCGGGAACCTGCTTTATGGGAGCAACTTGATTGATGTCTTGGAAAAAGTTCAAACAGGGTGTGAATTCATCTACCCATCTGACCAATCCGTCCATACAACCTTTTGCCATGTGCCAGGGACTATGCTGGGGCTGGAAACCAGAAAGGACTCAGACAGACTCTACCCTCAAAATGACTTCATCAAACGAACGATCAAAGTGTCATGAAAAAAAGAACACCTTCATGACATGATGACTTCTCATTCTTTCTCCTTAAATACCTGGGCTTGCTTCCTCACTCTTGGTCTTCAGTGATACTGAGAAAATTTCACTCAGCTTCTTGAGGTTTTTGCCTAGCATGAGTTTTCGGCCACTTGTGAGCACAATTTGCATGCACAGGTGCTGTCTGTCACCACACCTGCTGAACAGTACAGTGGTGCGCTGCTGATGACAGGCCCCCCGGACCTGGTGAGCAGGAGCAGTAAGAACTCTGGATGACTTAGCAAGAAGATGTGCACATGCCAAGCATAGGAGCTGACCCCCAGAAACATTCAGGGACTGCCTCACTGGCAAGGGGTTTGGAGATCCCAGTGATTTGGGACCTGCCAGGACATCCCTGCCACACAAAGACACAGGCACACCTTAGTAGAAGAGTCACAGTGTAGACCTTTGGAATTCTGGAGTAAGGCTGTGCCTTCTGCTGAAGCCTACTCACAGTGTGAAGCCAGCTCCTGGGAGAGGGTTAGTGCCCAACCCTAGGACAGCAAGTGACTGTTACTGGAACTGCCTACAATGACTTGGGCATTATCAGACTCAGACCCTTCGAGCCATAGATTGGGAAGGCACAATGGCAATCCATCATCCAGCGAAAACAACTTGGTGGATCAAAGACTTCAATGCAAGATCTGAAACTATGAAAGTACTGGGGGAAAAAAAACAGGAAATACTTCAGGACATTGGTCTAGGCAAAGCATACTCAACAAAAGAAAACATTAACAAATGGGATTTCAAAAAACTAAAATGCTTCTGCACAGTAAACGAAGCCATCAACAGAGTGAAGAAACAGCCCACAGGATGGGAGAAGTTATTTGCAAACAATTAATAACCAGAATACATAAGGAACTCAACTTAATAGCAAAAGAACATATAATCCTATTTAAAAATAAGTGACTAATTTGGACAGACATTTCTCAAGAGATGATCTACAAATAGCCAACAAGTATATGAAAAAAATGATAAACATCACTCATCATCAAGCAGTTGCAAATCAAAATCACAATGGGGTGTCATCTCACTCCAGTTGAAATGCTTATTATCAAAAAGACCTCAAATAACTAATGCCAGCAAGGATGTAGAGAAAGGCAAACTTCTTGAACACAACTGTTAGGGATATAAATTAGTACAGCTATTATTGAAGAGTATGGAGGTTCCTCAAAAGTCCAAAAATAAAACTACCATATGATCCATCAATCCCACCATGGGGTACCCATCCAAAGGTAATAAAATCAGTATGTCAAAGAGATATCTGCATTCTCATATTTATTGCATCACTATTCATAAGAGCTAAGCTATCAAATCAACCTTGGTCTTCATTTTTATCCAGATGAATGGATAAAGAAAATATGGATATATACATAACGGAGTACTATTCAGCCATAAAAAAGATGAAATTCTGAGCGATACAGATGAACCTGGAGGACATTATTTTAAGTGAAATAAAACAGCACAGAAAGACAAATAAACTCATATGTGGAATCTATGAAAGTTGATCAAAGAAGTAGAGAGTAGAATAGTTGTCCCCAGGTGCTGGGAAGGGTAGAAGGGAGGAAGGAGGTAGAGAGAGAATGGTCAGTAGACTAAGGCAGCAGTTAGATAAGAGAAATCACTTCTAACGTTCTATATCATCAGAGGATAGCTATGGCTGACTACATTTCCAAATACCTAGTAGAGAAGATTTTGAATATTCCCAACAAGAAGAAATAATAAATGACTCTGGTAATGAATGTGCCAATTATCTGAACGGATAATTACATATTATGGGCATGTATTGAAATTTCATATACTCCATACATATTATGTACACCATAAATATATGCAATTATTGTGTGTCAATTAAAAAAGAATATTTTAGAAAATGATTTATTTGGGATCAGGCCTAAGGAAGTCCAGTGGAGAAATCTAAGTTAGTGAACAGGTGGCCTAGCCCCCCATGTCACCCACTTGTGTTGCAGTACACTGATCTCTTAGATCACACTTGTGGTCTTGTGGGCATATGGCAGAGGAGGGGGGTCCCTAGGACCATCTGACAGAGAAGAAAATTTGGACCTGGTTCCCGGATGGACTGTGTTCAATATGTTCAGTACATGGTCATGAACTAAAAATAAATTATTGCCCTCAGGGCCAGGACAAGGGTAGTGCTCACACTGGTGAAAAATTTATCAGTAGTCAAAATAAATAATATGTTAATTCAACATTTGGAAAGTAAAAATTAATTCGAGATATCCATGAAGTGCAAAATACCAAAATTTCAAATAAAGACAGGATCAGCAAACAGTGATGTGCTGAGCCACATTGGAGTCTGAGACAAAAGGAAAAAAACTGATCTACTGACTTATGGAAATGGACACCAGGGTGCTAATCTTTAGACTTATGTAAAGGACCAGCGCACAGCATCTTCTGCACAAAAGGCACTCACCACGTGGGTGGACAAGATTCATCCTGTGGACATCAGCCCACTGCTTGGGCGATAAATAATTCCATGAATGTTTCAACTGTGGGGGCAAAAATTGGGCCATGCATGAGCCCAGCTGTGAATTTCTTCTTATTAAAGGACGATCTGGGTACTGCCACTACTGAGGGCCCGATCTGCCAGCAATGTGGAATAATACTGAGCCCTCACTGTGCACCGTCTCTTACGGAGATGGGCAACCATGGGCAGGAAGTTAATTACATCAGACCCCTCCTACCACAGGGGAGACCATGATCAACCTTACAGGAACCTACACCCTCTCGAGCTGTGGGCTCTTCTTCCTTGTCTTCAGTACCTTCATTGCCATCACCAACTGAGAGGTTACAGCTGTCTGATGTATCGGCAAGGGATTTGAACAATTTTGCCTCAAGCCATGGATTGTTTTACAGCAAGGAGTCTCACGATGGCAAGGTTCATCCAGAAGAAGACAGCCTAATGGAACACACGAATGGCCTGTGACGAGGCTGTGCTAAGGAGAAAGGGAGAGCACCACGTGCAGCTACCTTTTAAACCGCAGTTGTGTGTGTTATCCCAACGGCTGGCACATGGCCCTATGTTCCCCATAACTGAGGGACACAGAGGAGAGCTAGATAGGCCTCTCTGACCACTGCTATCAGAGATACACTTGAGAAATGTGTCCCCTCTCCATGGCCTTGGTTTGGCTCTGGCCAATTGTCTAACCTTTGTTCTTGATAACAGGGAAAGGTGTGGAGTTGGTCTCTTCCACTGGAGGACATTGGAAATCCTGCTGAACTTGAAAAGAAAAGTACTGGTTGGTTACTTTGAGCTTCTCATGTTAGTGGGCCAGAGACAGAGGAGGAGGAGGAAAAAGAAGAGGAGGAAGAGCAGCAGCAGCTGCAAGAATAACAGGGCTGGAGCGGTGGCTCAGTGGTTACAGCGCTTGCGGCACTTGCCTGGCAAGTACAAGTACACGAGTTCAAACCCCAACACCACATACACAGCAAAGTCTGGGAGCAAAGAAAGCCACATAAAAAACTAATTAAAATTGATTCTTTCTCTCTCTCTCTTTCACTGTCTCTCTCTCTTAAAAAAAAAACTGGATTCCATATGCAAAAGAATGAAGAGGTGTCCCCAAAATTATACCCTCCTTAAAAATTGATTCAAAATTAATCAGTGAGCTAACACCAAAGAGAGGTACTGGGAAATGAAACTGAGCACATTATATTGTTATATGGTATGCATGTACAAATATGTAGCAATAAATTATATTATTATATATAACTATAATGAACTAATAAAATATATTAATAAAAAAGTCACAATAAAACTGATAAAGAAAACAGACAAGTAAACCTTCATGAACTGGGATTTGGCAATGGATTCTTAGATCCACTTCTAACCCAAAGCATGAACAACAAAAGGAAAATGGATAAATTGAACTCCATAATAATTAACATCTTTTGTTCCTTGAAAAACGACCTATGGAATAGGAGAAAATATTTGTAAATCATATATCTGATAAGGGTTTAATATCTAGAATATATAAATGATTCCTACAACTCAGCAAAAACAACTCAATTAAAAAATAAGCAAAGAGCGGGGTGCAGTGGCATATGCCTGAAATCCCAGTGGAGGTAGATGCGGGAGGGTGCAAGTTCAAAGGCAGCCTAGACAACTTAGTAAGGCCCTAAGCAACTTAGTGAGACCCTGTCTCAAAACAAAAAAACAAAAAGTGCTGGGGCTGTGGCTCAGTGGTTAATCATTCCTGCATCCCTGGTACCAAAAACAAAATAAACAAACAAAGGCAAATAACTTGAATAGTTATGCCTGAAGAGAAAATACATAACGGTCACACGAAAATATTCTCAACCTCACTAATTATGGAAATGCAATTAAAACAAAAATGAGATACCGTCCCACACCATTGAAATGCCTATGATTAAAAAAAAAATGAACAAAACAAAACAGAAACTAACAAGTGTTGGTTAGAATCTTGTGCGCGATTGGTGGAAATGTAAAATGATAGAGCCACTATGTAAAACAGCATGGTAGCTTTTATTTTTATATAAAAAAAGTTTAACATAGAAGTACCATACAACCTAGCAATTCCATTTGAAGGTTATATACCCCAAATAATTGAAAGCAGGGACTCAAACAGATATTGTATGCCAATATTCATCACAACTTTATTTATAATATTCAAAAAGGTGGAAACCACCCGTGTGTCCATCAACAGATGAGTGAATAAACAAAATGTGGTACACACATACAATAGATCTTATTCAGCCATAGAAAATAATGGTGTTCAAATACAGGATAGCACAGGGACGCACTTTGAAAGTCTGAGGCTGTGTGAAATAATCCAGTTATGAAAGGAAGAACATTATATATCATTTTACTTCCACAAAATAGAAGAGGCAAATTTATAGAGGCAGAAAGTAGATTAGTAGTTACTAGGTGCTAGAGTAGGGGGGGAATGTGGTATTATTGTTTATGGGTTACAAAATTTCTGTTTGAAGTAATTAACAAGTTTTGGTAGTTATTGTTGCACAGTATTGTTAATGTAAATAATGCCACTGAATGTAACACTTAAAGATGGTTAAAATGGCAATTTTGTTGTATATTTTACCACAATAAGAGAAGAGAAGGAGGAGGGAAGGAGGAGGAATGGGAGGAGGAGGAAGAAGAAGAAGAAGAAGAAGGAAATGATTATTTTGGCTGGGGAAGCCAATATTGATTATTATAAAGAAAAAGTCTTGTTGCTACATAACAAGGGAGAATGAGTAAGTTTGGGGCTCAGGGGATTCACTGGGATGTCTCTTGGCAAGACTTTGACTTTCAATAAAGATAACTGAACAATCTCAGCAGCCATGGGTCAATAAAGACAAAGCAACAAAGAGTAAGGTGTGAACACCTCACCTGGCACACAACTTAGACAAGCCAAAGTCCTAGACAAGAGTAAGGGAAATCTGGCATGGTTGGTGTATTTGTCAGTTTTGCATTACTATGGTGAGATACAGGAGGAAGCTAATTTTATAAAGATAAAAGGTTTTATTTAGCTCACAATTTTAGAGGTTTAAAGTTTAAGGTCAAGGGCTGGAGTGGTGGCTCAACAGTTTCAGCACTTGCCTGGCAAGCACGAGGACCTAGGTTCAAACCCCAGCACCACGTACACAACTGAGTGTTAGAGCAACTAAGGCCATGTGAAAAACTAAATAAAGTTGTTTCTCTCTTTCTCTGTCTCTCTCACTGTCCCTCTCTCTCTTTAAAAAAAAAAAAAAAGTTTAAGGTCAAGACAGCCCCACCAAATTTGGCCTATGGTGAGGGCAGCAGAGGGTGGCCGATCATGGCAGGAGATCATGGCAAGTGATCACCTCTTGAGCAGGAGCTCTCTCGTGAGAACTACCAAAGGGTTTATTGGGGAAGTATCTCATGTCCTCAAAGCCCCAACCTCCCAAAGGTTTCACCACCTTCCTATAGCACCACTCTGGGGACCCGGGTTTTAATCTCAATAAACCCTTGGGGGTACGTTCAAACCAACTCAAACCAGAGAACTGGGAGCTGAGCCCCTCCTTGTAGGCTTGGTGACAGATTGAATTTAGAGCAGGGAATGAGTGAATCAGAGTGGTTCGAGGGACAGACTCCATCAGACATGCGCACCCCCTCACATCCTCTTAGCCTCAACTGATTCCATCTATGGTTTGGTGAGCAGTTTTGTGCCACTCGCCTTGTCCTGACCCATTGCCTCGAGCATGCTGTTTGCTTTGGCCCCAGGGTTTCCCTAACGCTGTGGGGTGGGACAGTAGAAAGAGCCCATTCAGTAGGTGCCTCTAAGTGAGGACTCACAGTTCAGGCAGCAAAATTTCCCTGGGAGCCCCCCAGCCAATGGAGGGAGGACAGGCAGGAAATTCTGAGAGGCCTTTTGTGTACTCCTCAAAAGTTCCAGCACGACTGAGCCCTGCTTTCCTAGAGCAGTGACCAGCTTTGAAAATGCATCCTTGTGTTGGCCGTTTTTCCTTCTCTCTGTCACCTTCTCTGGGTCCTCATCACTGCTTCCTAAAATTGCCTCCAAATCCAACTTCCCTCAGAGAAGGACTGTGGTAGATGAAGAGGATTCAGTGTCAGTCTAAACAGAATGAGAACACGAAATACATAAGATATAAACACCAAGTGTGAATCATACAGACCTGGGTTCTACAACCCGAGTGTCTCTTGACATTCTGTGTAATCACAGATGTGTACATTTTTCAAACTGGGCTTATCTAGAATAAGTTCATTATAGCAAAATGGTGAAGGCACACATCCTTTTTCAATGTATAATTCTCACAAAGTGAAATGCTTATTTTGTTAGATTAAAATCCAGAGGGCAGCCTCTGGCACCCTCTTGGGCACCCACGGTTCCTGGATTTCCTGATCTATAGCACCCCCTAGTGTTATCTCCAGTTAATGTCCTGAGCTCTGCCGTGAAACCTAATTTCTGCCCAGGTGCAAACCAGGGTTAGTGGAAATTTGTTTCAGGAGAGGCTTCTTTCATTGCACTTTCTCTAAGGAGAAGCCATCAGCTATTTGAATTTTAAGAGGATAAATCAGTGTCACTTCGTGTCTAAAATAAGACATCATGTTCTAGGTGTCCTTCCTCCTCCAGCAAATAATTGTTGAGCATCTGAGTTTGGCGACGAAGGCACCAAGCTCTGTCGAGAGGTTTTAAGTGAAAATGCGCCACATTTGCATGGCAAGCAGCAAAGAAGAGTGTCAGACCAGTGTCCAAATGGAGAAGAAGTTGCCTGGTGAGTGCAGGGGAGACAGATGCCACCATTTGCCTCAGTCCCACATCAGGATCCATCATCCTACCTGGTGTGGAAACAGATATGGGGAACATATGCTCTCTTTATAGTTTTCCCCACAATCGACTTCAGTGCATCTGTGCAGGGTGATGTGAACTCTCTTAAATGTCTTCCAAAATAAAAAGACACCTTTGCCTTAATCAGGGCTTAGAAGCTTTAAATTTACTTGGTTTTAAAGGCTTTGCCACACTCCAGTGGGGGCTTCTTCTGGTACACTTTGGATAATTCACATGCATGAGAAAACACCATCATTTGGTGTAGTTCTGAAAAGAAGTATTAAGGGCAAGAATTCGATTTTAAGCAATGGGAAGGGGAAAAAAGGTGTGAATTTATCTCCAGACTCTGCAGAGGATGAAAGAAGATGTTATATTTCTCTTTGAAATATGGCAAATCACTCTAGAGTGTCCCCTGAACTTCTGTCCACGAAATGGCTGGGATTCGTTCCATTGTGCCACTTCTCTAAGAAGCAATCTTTTAGGACAAACAACTTCAGAAATCCCCTACAGCCACTGTATGGACAACAAATTTTCATGCAGAGCAATGGCACATAATACCTCAAAACATCTTGGAGGAGACTTACTCAAGATTTGCTCATTTTCTCAAGATGATTTTGGCTTTCTTTTAACCTGCAGCCCTATGGGTATGTATATATACCTGTATACAACTGGAATGAAAAACACCATTAAAAAACCAAGAACATTTGACAAGAGTGCTTGTATCTTCTAAGGGGAATGGAGGTGTTGCATAATTTGTTGGGGGAACAGAATAATTTTTATACCCATAGTTTCCCTCCTTTTAGGAGAAAGGTGGGCATCAGACCTAAAGATTTGACCACTGTGTAAGACAAAGGTTCCAAGCTTTGGATTTCCAACCACTGAGACCTGGGGTGGATGAACATCTTCCTCTTACTGACTATTGGAAGGGGAGTCCAGGAAGAGTGTAGGAAAAACAATAAAGGGGTGCAGGGAGTGAGGTGGGGGACTGGTACATCAAGAAAAAATTAGTGAGAAGCCCATGATGCTGAGAGACTACCTGAGCCCCAGTAACTTTCAAAAACCAGGATGTTTCCATATTCCCTTTCAGGCTACTTGAGGGTTATGCTGTTATGTCTAACCACCTTCTCTGGTCACTATAACCAAAGTCTGTCAGAGTCTGTGTTTGTAATCCTTTGCTTGGGAAGGTTTGGAGGCCCCATTCATTCAGACCAGGCACACTGAGCCAAGAAGGGCCACAGGAGTGAGAAGGGAAGTGAATACAGAAATCAGAAAGAGTCATTTTTCACTCCATCTCTTAGTAATCTTTAGATTTGGGGCCAATATTCCAGTATAAGTAGATTAAGTGCTGAGTCACTTTTAATGGTTAAAGTTAAGGTCGACATCCACTAAACCTGAAAGACTTGGGGACACCAATAAGGCTGATAATCATCAGTTATTAACAATAATAATTAGTAGCAATTACATACCAGTCATCCTTGTAAGTCCCAAAGATACAGTGGTAAACATGCTATCACAAGTCCCTCCCATATGGATCTTGCTTTTTGGGAGGGAGAGTATTGTACAAATGAGGGGTGCTCCCTGAAGAGGTCATAATATCAAAGATTCCTCTTATCCAGTCCATTCTAGGTTTGGCATGAAGGAAATCTAAAATTCCTGGGTACTTTCAGATTTCTAGCTTGGGGAGTACCCAGGTATAAAGAACACCAACCACAGCACTCAGGGCTCTGTCTCCTCCCTACCTCCCCAGTGGCAGCACTGCCCATAGTCTAATTGCTGTTTGTTTGCTCGTTTACATTTTCTTTCTCTGCAAAATTAGGGACCCAAAAGGGCCTTTTTGTCTTAGCCACTATTCTGTTCCCTAGTATGGGAGTAGGGCTGGCACTGAGAGGGCCCTGAGTCAGTGTTTGTTGACTAGGGTTAATGTTCAAGGGAACTGACCACTTTAGTTTGCATTAACTGGATGAATAAGAAATGATGACTTTCAGGAGTGGATGCTTAGCACATGCAAAGCCCAGGGTTCAATCCCTAGCACCAAACAAACTTCTTGCCAAATAATATTAATAATAATCATTGGTGATAACTGTTCTCCCAGATGGTCCCTAATGATCCGTGTCTACTAGTATTCATGTCTCTATGTAGTTTTGTGCCATATTGACAAATGCTGGACTGTGTAACCATAAGGATATTGAAGAAGTGATGGTGCGCAACTTTCCAATCTAGATCATAATGATACTGCGGTTTCTGCTTTTGCTTCTTGGATCATTTCCTCAGGAGGACATCAGTTTCTTAGTAGTGACGAGTTCAGGGAGCCCTGTGGAGAGACCCACAAGTCCAAGAACTGAAGCCTCACTGCCAATCGCCAGGATCAATTTGCAGCCACCTGAGTGAGCCATTTTAAAAGCACATACTCTAGTTCAATCAACCCTTCAATGACTGCAGGCTCAGGAGAGAGCCCAAGCTAGAAAAATCCAGCTAAAGTACTCCCGAATTCCTGACCCATAGAACTGTGAGACACAATGAGTGCTTAGCTGTCTCAAGGCACAACGTTTTGAAGTAATTTCTTATGCAACAATAAAATGCAACAAATATATATGTATATGTATAGAGGGGAGAGTGATATTGCTGTTGTTCCTTAATACCAACTATTGTCATTTGCTCAGTTTTACGTAAAGCTTACAAAAGAGAATTTTAGCCAATATTACCTTTTTTAAAAGTTTCAGTATGGGGGTTGGGGATTTAGCTCAGTGTGAGAGCGCTTGCCTAGCATGCGCAAGACCCTGAGTTGGGTCCTCAGCCCTGAAAAAAAAAAAGTTTCAATATGAAACTTAGTAACAGTGTACCTGCTTTGAAAATACAGCTTGGAGAAACCCCTTACTTACTAGCCCCTTCCAACTACATTGTTGCCTCTGAGTCCCTCCTTCATAGAAATTCTGGAACTCCTGTTGCAACAGAACAGCCGCAAGAAAGTGTGAGTGCTGAAGTTCAAGTTCAGCCCCAGAGCTTGGGGTGCATGCCATCCAGTTCAGCAGAAAGAAAGCCTGTGTCTGGGTGGGAGGACAGGGCTTTTGGTCCGCTGCATTCCGCCTGGTGTGAATTATCTCGATAATAAAGGAAAAGGAGACTATTGTTTGTAAATAAAACAAAACCTCGGCCATAATTCATTAATTTTATTGAAATAGAATGCAAATGACTTGATGAAATTTAGCAGGAAACAGCTTGGTGCAAACAACGGGTATTGTTTGGGGGCGCGATTCACACTCCTTTCAAATCCACATACAGTATTTCCTCCGTGCTTAATTATTTCCCACTGCTCTCGTCGGCAAGACTGATGCCTTTGTCTTTCTCGCTTTGCACGCGACGAGGAGCAAGGGTGGCGTCCTCCCTTGCCCCCCCCCCGCACAGATGAGGCTCCGGGCTTTTGTTTTAGGGGTGGAGTGACAAGATATATACAGCAGGGCGCTGCCCAGCTCCGCGCACGTGCGTGCGAGCGCACTTGGAGTCCTCGCGCCCGCGGTCCCCTGCCTTCCCCGCGCGCTATTGTCTGTGGCATTATCGGAAGCCGCTTTGCTCCCATTGTGTGAGCGCTGTCATCTTTGAGGTTTCTGCAGATATTCTGAGGAGCTTACTTGAGAGAATTCACTTGGCTCGCTGCGATCGCTGTCTGCGAACAGCTGGCACCGGCAGAGCCGCCACTAAAGCGTGGGCCTCTGATCCCCGGAGCCAGTCTCCGCGGAGCCCGCGAGCCAGCCAGCCCTCCTGCCCGAATCGGCGCTGCCCCGGGTGCTCTGCAGGCCCCGCGTGGGGACCTGCGCTGCTCCCCCTCGTAGTCCGGCTAACAAAACAGGACAGCAACTGAAAAGGAAAATCCTGCAGTGGGGATTTAGACCACGGAGGACCAAGGGTTTAGGGCCCGGCACCTGCCAGCGTTTCAACCTAGGAGTCACTGCTGGGGATGCTGGATGCCTACCAGCTGTCCCCGAATTCCTCATGCGCAGAAACTGCTGAAGATGCTCTGTCACTCCGAAATTAGCCCACTTAGGGCCTGAACATTGAGGTGGACTGAGCATCACGCACCCGAGGTCCTCCAGCAGAATAACATGGATGGGAACAGTATGGGGGCACTCAGCTTTCACACCAAAAAGAGGTCCCAGCCTGAGGCCTGGAGAGCAAATGAAGTCAGAAGTGTGTGCCCACAGGAAAGCTGACATTCCACAGTGGACAGCTGATTGTAGGATGGTAATGGGGTAAAGTGGGGGAGAAGGCACAGTCCCAGAGACCCCCACCTCCCAATATGGCTCAGCCTCAGAAGAACTTGAAAATTCCAAGGTGCTTCTCTTCTGGAAGCTCCAAACTTACTTTCTCGCTCGCTCGCTCGCTCTCTCTCACTCACTAGGGATTGAAACCAGTGTTGCTTGACCACTGAGATACATATATCCTAAGCCCTTGTAATTTTTTAATTTTGAGACATGGTCTTGCTAAGTTGCTGATGCTGGCCTCAAACTTGTGGTCCTTCTCCCTCAGCCTCCTGAGGAGCTGCGGATTACAGGCCTTCACTACCACAGCCAGCTGGAAGCTCCAAACTTTCAGGGGAATGTTTTCCATGCTGGAGGATTCCCTGAAAATTGCTCCATATTTACTGTGTGTGTGTGTGTGTGTGTGTGTGTGTGTGTGTGTGTGTCTGTGGTTACCCCTCTCAGCCTGCCTGCACCCAGTGTAAATCTACCCACCCACCAGGCCCTCCAGGGTTTCCTCCCAGTTGAGCTTGTGTTATGAGAACAGAGGCTTGAGAGACCAAGAGACCCAGAGTATTACCATGGGCACAAACCTTCATCTTTCTATTTCCTGCGGAGCCTACCACACCACCTGAAAGCTGGCGAGCTCTAAATAATCACAGACTCTGTGATTGGGAAGCTTCTGTTTCTCTCAGGAACTGAGACTTGTGGCTCTGTCAGGAGTTCCTGAACATGAGCCTGGGAGTGTGTTTTACCAGGAATGTATGAAAACGATAGCTAAACTCAGAGGCACATTCTGAGAATGCTGGACTACTGTGGGAGGGTATTCTGGTATTTTTCAGACCTCACAACCTTCCACTGTAGGAAGGTAGGCTGGGCCTAAAGCTGGGCCTGATACTGTGATATGAGGATCTCCCTTCCCCAGAGGTACTATCTTCTTGGATGCTAAGATAATTGCCATCCAAGTCAATTACTTCTCAATCCCAAGTGGGGCTTCTTTAGCTTTAGGGTCAGGAGCCTGTGATTTAACCAAGAAGACCCCCAGGCCCCCACTCTTCTCGAAGCTGGGGCTACCATCTGAAATAGGATATCACATAGTCTGAATGGACTTTTGCTTTCAACCTCCCTCTTCTCACTATAATGAACAATATTTATTCCTTCTCAAAATTTAGTTTTTCAGCTTAATTTAATACAAGGGCTACGAAGATTTCTTCAGCAATAATTTTTAAAATTATGCAGATACATACAATCCAGATGAATTTTTTAAAAAACTATGTGCACCACAGGCTAACAAGCAAAAAATACTTCACAGTATGCATTGGAGCAAAAGAAAAGCATTCTGCCATTGGACAAAATCTCAGACCTAAGTTAAAAAATATATATCCAAAGCAGTACTAAAGTAAAATCTCTTAGGAGAAAGAATTCCATCCTATGAGCAATTTGAAATAAAAACTTCAGAATCATAATAGTGACTGTACCATAATTTTCCATAATAAAACATCTATTGTAACAGATATGGCAATACAATAAAAGTCCTATTGTTCCAGAAACTGTATTATAACTGAAACAGGATAATTATAGAACTACTTGCGTGAGAATTGCATGTTCAACAGAACCATTGAAACTCATTCTTCTCAGACTGAAAATAAGTCTTCCGAGTACAGAAGAACTCTTCAGCGAGATTCGAAATGAAAAATAAGGTGGATTAAAAAAAAATTATGTCAGTGTAACCTTCCAATGTCCCCTCAGGACCAACTGTAGCGTGTTTCCCAGAGCCGAGCCAGCACTGAGTTCTAGACTTTATTTGGAATACTAAAATCTATTAGATTCTGAAGTAGGGCATCTCTGTATATTCTTCTAATAGGTAGATTTTAGGGTGAATCTCAAGTCCATTGAGTTCATTTGTAAGTTCTTAGAATTCCTGGCTTTTCAGAACAGAAGATGCTAGAAATGTTTTGCAGGAGCCCAGTTATATGTAAAGATGCTGGTAATATTGTCAGTCTCCTACTTTGTGGCCTGCAAAGCACATTTTGCCCCCTTTCCTCATGTAGTCATCACAATAAGCCCATGTTATTGAGAGCTGGGATTCTCATCCTTATTTTGCAGTTAAGGAAAGTGAGGATTATTTGGTTGGGAGCAAGGCCTGGGGATTTGTCTGGAAGCTGTGTTTGCATTGTAAGCATACTGTTTCCACTTAGCTTGTCTATTTTAGTTCAATGTGGCTTTGGGGGAACTGATGAGAATTAAAGAGAAGTGAGGAGCCAGAGGATCTGCAAGTCATCCCTTGTCACCACTACTGACTTTTAATGTCCCATCTTGGGTGAGCTGGCACTTTAAAGGCTGGGAAACTGGAGGTTCACAGAGTGATAATGGTGGCTGAGGGACTAATGGAGTGTGATGGGAGAAAATAATAACAGTAGTCATAATAACGGCACTGATGATAACACATGCTCAACACTACAGCAAATACCTCAAGTGGTGCTAAGTGGTGACTAAAGGGACATGATAGCTGTCTACAGCTATCTGAACGATGTAAACACCAAGGAAGAAAATGAATTAATTATTTAGAAGTACAGAGTTGAAGCCTGAGATAAGATCATTATCAGTACCCGAACCACCTTGTCCCTCCACAATCCTTTCAGAATTAGGCTCTCCCAAGAGGAAAGGCAAGTGGGTAGATGGTGCCCCCCATACACAATGGTCTTGACATGGGCCCAGCCTGAGGATATTATTTTTGTTGTACCACAGGGTGGACATGCATGTGCTACACCCAAGCTCAGCTTATAAAAAATTATACCTGGCACTTGTTGAATATCTAGTGTCATAGGTTGAATGGTATAGTCTAAAAAAGGTATGAAGTTCTGACCCTGTCACTGTGAATGTGATTTTAATTGAAAGTAGTCTTTGCAAGTGTAATCAAGTAAAAATGAGGTTACTAGGGTGACACTTAATCTTACTCATGTCCTTATAAGAAGAGGGAAATTTGGACATAGACACAAACACCCAGGGGAAATGTCAAGTGGAAACAGAGAGAGAGAGAACACTGGGAGCCAAAGAACACCAAGGATTGACAGCTGCCACCAAAAGCTAGGAAGAGGCAGGAAAGGAGTCGTCCCCGCAGCTTTCATAGGAAGTGTCTTAGTGTATTCTGGCTGCTATAACAAAATGCCTTAGCTGGGATAATTTACAAACAACAAATTTATTTCTCACAGTTCGAGAGGCTGGAAAGTCCAATATCGAGGAGCCAAAAGGTATGACTGATGCGGGCCCATACCTCACAGATGGCACCTTGTTGCTGTGTTCCTACATGGAAGAAGGAGCAAACAAGGTCATTCTAGCTTCTTTTTCAAGGTCACTAATCACCTCCCAAAGGCTCCACCTCTTAATACCACCATATCCGGGATTGAGTTTCAACAGGCATTTTGAGGAGACACCAACATTCAGACCACAACAGGGTACGTGGCTCTGTTAAGACCTTGCTTTTATTCCAGGCTGGAGGTACTAGGCATTGAATACAGAGGCACTTATCCCCTGAGCCATATCCCTGACTCTTTTTATTTTGTTTTTTTGAGACAGGGTCTCACTAAGTTGCTTAGGGCCTCACTAAGTTGCTAAGACTGGCTTTGAACTTGAGATCCTCCTGCCTCAGCCTCCAGAGCCATTGGGATTATAGGCATACAATACCTAACCTGGCAGCACCTTGCTTTTAGATTTTCAAACTCCAGAACTGTGAGACAATGAATTTCTGTTTCAAGCCACCAAGTTATGGTAGTTTGTTTTGGAAGCCTGAGCCATAAATGTGCCTGGTGTGTGCCTATCAGTAAGCTGAACACTCCACATATGATAGGTATGGTGTGCATCCTGGGGCTACAGGAGCAAGGGAGACCTCCCCAGCCTTCCAGGACTTAAGAGCAGTGTCCTGGTCCCAGCATGTGGGGGTGTATCTTCTCCTGACCCAGTTACGCTCTATCTGTGGGGTGCCTTGGGGAAAATGACTGGCTGGGAGTCCCTAAACACTAAATTGACTATAGTGCCTCCTGTGAAGTAATTTAAAATAAAAGGAACACTGGCCATACAATTTAGCTTTCAAAATGACACTATTTGCTTATATGCTAATATTCAGAAGCTACAGGATTTGTGGGTGGCACTGGTTCTGGTGGCTTTATCCTGAAAGAAACATGTAAGTTAGGAGCTGGTGAAATCAACCTCTGAAGAGTGGGGGGTGGAGCACTGGCCTCGGAGGTCCTCTCTGAGTTCCCTCTGCTGGCTCTGTGTGTGCCATCTAGCATCTTGGGGAATTCCTGGTTCCATTGGGGAAGAGTGTGCTTTGTCACAGGCAGGGTAGAATTAAATTTCTGACACACATTTGGAACTTTGGAAAAGCTGTTCATTTTCATACCGTATCATGCAAGCAATAACCTAAATTCCTGCACATTACCTTTTTTAATCCAGAACAACCCTATGAGTTGGGCACTATTATTATTGTCATTTCCCAAATGAGGAAATGGAGGCACAAGGACATGGAGACATTAGCTGTACCCTAAAGCTCTGGGCAGTGACTCAAGTCTATCTAATTCATGGAACCCAGGTGCCATTAGGTGAAAGTGACACCAGGTGTGGCATTGCTGCGCGTCATGACTTCGCTCATGGCAGAGAGAAGGTGCAGGTTGCCTAGGGGTTTTGCATGAACCTCTTACAGCTTACAGTGTCTTTGAGGTTTCCTGCCCTCCTAGCACCTTTCCTTGCTCTTGGTACTCGCCAGCTCCGGTGAGTCAGTCTGGGCCAGTTCTTCACTGTGGCAGCAGAGGGAGCTGCCGGCAGAGAAACAGGAGCGCCTCGCCCAGGCCCCAGGCAGGACGTAGGCTGCAATTTGTTCTATTCTTAGCCTCAGTTCACTTTTGAAAGTCACCCAAACTCACGCAAAGCTCCAGTTCAGGAACGGGTGGGATTATTTCACTCCACCAAGGAAAACTTTGAAATGAAGTGCTTTCGGTTTTCTCACATGGGAATGCAAAAGAACACAAGGGAAAAACTGACCCTGGCACTGGGAAAGGGGTTCATCCACTGGGTGCACACAGCACCATGGACAGCTGGGCAGGGTGCTGGTCATATTCAAGGGTTTGGAGTTACATGGACCCAGGCTGGAATCAGCGCCCTGACACGTCGTAACTTGGGACCTTGGGCGGCCCAACCGCTCTTGTCTATCTTTCCACGACCGTAATATGACAATGACCGCTACGCCTACTTGACAGCGTTGCAGTAAAGATTAAGTGCGATTCCCTTAGGACTCCAGAACTTTCTTTCAGATTTCAGATGTTTCAAGCCCAGCCTTCGGGTTTCTGGGGAAAAGGTGGTGGTGGTGGGGAACATCTCTGCAGATTACTCTAAAATATTATTCCTCCGCCCTTCTGTTACCCCGCCCCTCTTGCCGGTTGCTTCCACCTAAGTAGATTCCTGAAGCCCAGCTTTGCCCTAGAATTGGAATCTGCCCTACGCCTGGAGCCTAGGAGCAAAGTCTTTTCAGATCTGGAGGGTCCCAGCTGATATCTGACTCTGGCCTATACAGTCGCCAAATACTAACTTAGCACTTTCAACCTCCAGATGCCCCTTGCCCTCTTCCGCACCCAGACTGTAGAGAGAGAGGCCTAGGGTCTGAGATCCTGAGCAAAGGGCCAAAGGGAGCAAGAATCTCCCGGAAGAACCTTCCAGGCTCGAGAACGATCAAAAGGGTCCTATATCTAAAAAGTGTGCGAGGTAGGGTGAAAGGGCAGGGGGAGGAGGTGAAGCAGCACAGCCTAGGGGTCCAGGGACTGTCTCCAGATGCCCTTGCGGGTTGGGTCAACTTGTGCAGGTCGATGGGTCGACCGCGGCCGAGAAAGCAGCAAGCTCCAGACAGGGCCCAGCTCTGGGGCTCCGACGTCCAACCGGCCCGGGTCGACCCGGAAGGCCCCGCGGAGCCGGAAGGCGGGAGGGCGGGGCCTGCGCGCCGGGGCCGCCGCCGTGTCGCCGCGGCCTGTGGGAGCCTCTGGTAGCGCGCCGCGGCCCGAGCCGGAGCGGGGCGGGGCCCCGGGCTCCCGGGCTCGGTCAGGCGTCATCCCGCGCGGACGCGTAGCCGGCCTTTGACCGCAGAGGCGCGCGCGGCCGTCCCGCCTCACAGCCAGGTAAAGGTGCGCTGCCCCGGGCTACCCGCGCCGAGAGGCGAGGTGAACGGTGGCGCAAGCGCGCTGTGCTCGGGAGCCTGGGAGCGCCTAGGGGCCCGCACCTGCGCGAGCCCGGCCCTCGCTGTGTCGGGTGGACACTGTCAGCGTATCTCCATATAAAGAAACTGAGTCACAGAGGCTATGTTATACAAGTAAGCAGCACAGCTGGGGCTAGAGCCCTGGCCCCTGGTCCGCTCCCCCGACCTCAGGAGGTTTGACGGTGCTTAGCAATGGATGGTGTGACGTTGTCAGAGCATGTGGGTATGGATGGACATGATGTAGACTGAGTGTGCGCATAGGTAACGGTAGGTGTGGCGTTGTCAGAGTGTGCGCGTGGGTATAGACAGGAGTGGCACCGTCAGAGCGTGCGCAGGGGTATGGGTGGGTGTGATTCAGGTAGCATGCATAAGGGTATGGGTATGGGTGGATGTAATGTATGCTGAGCGTGCCCGTGGGAATGGGTGGATGTGGTGTTCTCAGAGCGTGCCCATGAACATGGTCGGATGTTAGGTAGGCAGAGTGGAATCCCCACAGCATAGTGGTGCCGGCCAGCACCACAGACCTTGCCCTATGGGAAGAAGAACTGGGCATAGGTTTAGAGGGGATCAAAAGGAGTGCCAGTGGTTTAGGAAGCAAGATTAGTTGTATTGGGAACAGTTAGCTTCTTTAGCCTTTTTGCAAAGAACTAGGGATACTTTTGAAAGGTTGTAAAATGACCTGTTTACTTTCCAAGTAGGAAGATAAGGTTCATGCCTCTGGCAGACTATGACAAGAGAGGGCAATGTCCTGTGGAGTTTGTGTGAGTGGTGCTGGGATGTCAGTCCCTGCTCAACCCTGGTCTCCATTGCTACGTAGAAAGGCAGGTCCAATGTGGCCTGCTCTTCTGATTTTTCAAGAGAAATCAGTAATCTGAGGTGTATCTGAAATCTTGTTAAGAATTGGCAATGAATTAATTAAAATTTAAAAATTCCGTGGTCCCATCCAACAATGTTTGTTGGTGACTTTTGCGCTGGGAAGACAAAGTTTAGAAGAGCCAGTGTGCATGATGGAATTCTATAAATTCCCGGAGAGAGGATTCTGGGTGAGTGAGATCATTACTCTGATTCGTAAGAGGCTGCCCTTATCTAATTTGTGTGTGTGTGTGTGTGTGTGTGTGTGTGTGTGTGTGTATGTAAGGTTGTTGTTGTTAAGAATTGAACCCAGTACCTTGCATATCTTATCTAACATTTTTTAAAGAATAGAGTACGTGGAGGTCTGTGTTACTTGTGAAGCTTTGTCTGTCCTTGTTTGTCACAATCTGGTGGAACTCAGAAAAAGAGGCTGCTGTCCATGGAGTGGTTTTATCTCTTTATTCCTTCCAGAATCCTGATGAAATCAGCAGCCCAGTCTGGGTGCTTGCAAGAAACCAGGGCTTCAGTTGGCATTTGTTTTTCCTGTGGCTAGCAGATGGGCTTCCTATGAGAAGGGCCTGTTTTAAGGAAAAACTGAATTCTGAAATAGGAGTAATATTGGGGAGGTGGAAGCTCACTCCTGTGAGGTCTGTCCCCATCCAAGCATTCCTCCTGCCTCCTCCCTCCGCTCTCTCTGTTGTTTACAGACAAAGGCAGCCTTGGGTGGTAAAGGGAATAGAAGGACAGGCTGCTCTCTTAATCTGGAAACCCAGAAGAATTCAGAAAACTGCTTTTTAGCACAGGCTAAGGAGATAGGGTCACAAAACTTTCTTCCACAAGACGAGTCTGTTGGGGTTGGGGATTTAGCTCAGTGGCAGAGCGCTTGCCTAGCACATGCAAGTTCGGTCCTTAGCCCTGAAAAAAAAAAAGGGTCTGTTGATGCTCTAACTTGTGAAATAATTCTTGTGAGAAATTTAAGTCAGCCTTCCCTTGGAGTGGGGCAGCCTCAAAGCTACCTCTGCCTGTGAAGTGGAACTACTTAAACCCAGTTGGAGTGCGGCCCCTTCTTCCACCAGCTCCCTAACATGATGACACCTGCTGGCCCTCCTTTCTGCAGAGCCCTGGGCTTGTGCCTTGGTGGAGGTTAGAAGTAGCATTTGCAAAATGATGTCTCATTAGCCCTGTGGGTACAATGGGCTTGGCTCATCTGCATTCACTTTCTACAGTTTCAGTTACCCGCAGTCAAATATTAAGTGAAAAATTTCAGAAATAACCAATCCGTGAATTTTAAAAAATTTGTAAGATTTAAATTGTGTGCTGTTCTGAGTATTATGATGAAATCTTACTCCATCTTGTCAGGGATGTCGATCATTCCTTTGTCCAGCATATCCACACTGTATATGCTACCCACCCATTAGTCACTTAGTAGCATTGTCATAATATCACAATACTTATATTTAAGTGGCCCTTATTTTCCTTAATAATGGTCCCAGAGATCAAGAGTAGTGATGCAAAGGAGGCATCAGAGCATAAAACATAAAAAGGACAGATTAATTTCAGCATTATGTTAGCAATATTGCTGAGCATATAGGAAAAATCAAGTATGATATTATCCATGCTTTCAGGCATTTGCTGGGGGTGTTAGAATATATCTCTCATAGATATAGGAAGCTACTATATATATCTGTTTTCTGATTCTTCTTACATATATTGTCTTATGGTACAGAAACTATTTTGAGAGAGCAGGTTCATAATTCTGCAGAAAACCTGTTTTAGGAGCAGTGCCTGGGCACTGGTGCTGATGGCAGCCTTGCAGACCAAGAATGGCAGGGCCCAGGGGCCTCATGCTTCTGAAAACGGAGGTTCCCCACAGTCTTCGGGGGCTGCCTGAGACCTGGGCTGTGCCTCCCTTTTTTCTAGTATAATTGATAGATAAAAACCGAGCTAAGCTAGAAGGTGATTATATATATTTTACAGTAGAATTTTTAGCCTTTCAAAAGGTTTTACCATAAAATATATTTCTTTGGTTATCTTAACATGCATTTGAAATAAAACTAATTTTGTTGGACTGCATTATTTTTCAGGATCATGATTAGTGGGTAAGTCAGGTTATGCCCTCCATCTCCCTATTTCTGGGTGGCTTCTGCCATGTTCAGTCCCTTCCCTGCGATAATGTGGTTTTATTGTCATGACATTTGTGAGAGGACAAGTCCTGACCACTGGAAGAGCAGAAGGGGTTCTCTTCCAGAGAGGAGGGGGAGGGGACATTCAATCTATCTGGAAACAGAGGAGCTGGGGCAGGGCACAGAAACCAGGAGGACACAGAGCAGGTATGCCTGAGTCCTCCTCTGCCTCTCAGATGCCACTTGGCCAAACAGACACATCTGGGGGGCACCTGTTGGCAACTTCTGAATTCAAGGACTGAATAATAGATGTCGAACATCCTGGGTCATGCTCTCCTAAAGTCTTGTCCCAGGTAAGGTCCAAAGGCTTAAGTGCTTAAGTGCTTCCCATGCATTTGTTGGGTAGTCAAAACCTCAAGCATATCAAAAGGGGGAAGAAGGAAAATTTCAAGTGGCTGGAGCAGAGCATACTTCTTGTTCCTCCTGGGGCAGAGAAGTTCTGAAAACCCACCTTCATTCTTAGGGCTCAAAATTCTCTCCCAGAATCAAGAGAACAATTCATTAGAAACTTCTGGTTCTGGATTATCTTTGGATCAGACAAGAAAGCTCATGGAAGGGAAGGCTACTGAGCAATAGACTTTGCCCTGAAATTCTTTGGCCAAGTTCCTTTAGCAATTATTTCAGTATTTCACCCTGTGGTGAAAAGGGAAGTGTGGCCAGAAAGGAACGTGCTGATAGAGTTTGGGGAGAAGGAGCAGGATCAGTGCTTTGACTTTTCTCCCAACCCTGCCCGGAGGCCTGTTGGTGTTGGACTCTTCATTCCTGCCCTTCTCTGGATGTGACCAAGTCCACCCTGCCCTTGGCCACACCTCTGCCTATCATTTCCCTGCCCGCATGGCAAGTTTCCAGACCCCAGAGAATTATTCCACAGTCCATCTGTACATTTTTCATTTACATTGCAACCACTGCAATTCCTTGATTTATTTTATTCTCCAGTTGTTTTAAGTGTTTTTTTTTTTTTAAAGAGAGAGTCTATTTTATTTATTTTTTCGCTGCTGGGGTTTGAACCCAGGTCCTTGGTAGGCAAGGGTCCTACCACTGAGTCACCTCTCTAGACCTTGTCCCTGCTTTTAATGTCCCATGTGTAGATCAGTATGATCTTTGAGGACATGCTGATTAAGGAAGCCAATGCTGTGTACTGGTAACACATTTGTTGCCATCACATTGAGAACTGGCAACATCTCAGACTCATACTGGTCACTTTGCATCCATCCTACTCAGACCTGACAAGAGTCTAGCATGTAAGTGACTTATTTTTATGTTAAAGTGAGGCACTGACACTGTGCTCTGGGTCACATAGTAGGCAAATGCCAGTGAGGTCCCAAAGTTCCGTCTTTTACCCTTCTCTGGCTTGGTGCTAACTCAGATGCCCCATTACATAAAGAGAACATGAGGCTGGGACTTTCTGGTCTCTGCCAGGCTTTGTGTGTTGAGGATTGCCTGAGCCAACTGAAAGGCCACTGATGCAAGAGAAGAGGTCAGACTTGCCTCCCTTGGGATAAACTGGTGGAACATGTGGCTAGTACTGGTCCTTAATCTCTTATAAATCAGAAATTAATCAGAAGGCAAAGAAGACCTTTCATCCACTCTTCTGCTTCTGTTTGCTTATTAACTAACTGCTGCCCTTCTTCTCTGCAACAAAGTCCTTTTCACATAATGGGATTCAGTCTGTCATTCACACGACCAACGTACATTCTCTCTAGAACATTTTGACCCTTCCTTAAAAGTCTTAGAAGATTAACATTTGGGTGGAAATATTCTTACACCCACCAAAGCTCTCCCTTTGAATCTTCCTGTAGGGTCTTCCAAGATGCCCATTGATGTGAGAGATATCATGAAGCTGCTCTGTACCGTTTCTGGGGAAAGGAAGATGAAGGCAGCTGTCAAGCACTCTGGGAGAGGTGCCCTCGTCACAGGGACTGTGGCCTTTGTTGGTGGCTTGGTCGGTGGCCCACCAGGAATAGCTGTTGGTAAGTGTAGCTGTTGTATGGAGAAAGCCAGACTCTTGATTGTGCTAATTGGAACCACAGGGAGGACTGAACCTCTTAAGACTGGTGCCACATGATCGGTGAGGAGTTTGTGGAGTTAAGGTTGAGTCTGTGAGATGACCTTGTATATATACTTTGTCCTGTTAGAAATAGGAGTTTCCTTGTGAATTTCTCAGTAATGTACCACCATTGACAGTGGCTTCTTTATCCTTCAGACCTGGACGAAATTTTCCCCTAATCCCCATCCCATGGTGAATACTCAGGGCTACTGACCCTAGGGATGTGTCCTTCTCCAAAGTTATCAGGGAGTCTAAGGTCCCTTGGCTGCTCCTCCCAACATCATCATTATCATTCACTTCAGAAGGGAGCCAGGGATGAGAGAGCTGGAATTTGATGAGCACCTACTATGAGCAGAGGCTGTGTGTCTGTCTTACCCATGCCAGCGTGTTCAGAGAGCATTTCACCCTTCTGAAAGCAAAAAGTTCAATGGAGCAAAAGCAAGAGAGCTGCCTTTTCCTCCTGGAGTGGTCATCCCTGCCCCTCACTTTATGGCCTGCTTCAATTTGGGAACCAGTTCCTAGCAATGACTGAAAGTTTGACTAATTTTCTCATTGCTTCTTGGAACTGATATGAAGTTAGGTTTTTTTTTGGATTGAGGGCATGTGTGAGTCAGTTTTTTGCTGCTGTGACCAAAATACTTGACAAGAACAATTTAGAGAAGGAAAAGGTTATTTTGGCTCACATTTTCAGAGGTTCAGTTCATGGGGGACTGACTCCATTGCTCTGGGCCCTAGGTGAGACAGAACATCATGGAGAAAGGGAATGGTAGAGAAATGCTGCCCCACTCATGGCAGCCAAGAAGCTGAAGGTTGGGGAGGCTTAGGGTGTGGGACAGGGAAGAGGCACCCTTTGGGGTATGCACCCAGTGACTCAACTCCTCCAGCCATGCTCCACGTGCCTACAGTTACCACCCAGCAGTCCATTCAAACCAGGAACAACTGATCAGATCACAGTTCTCATAATCTAATCATTTCACCTTTTAATATTCCTGTGTTAATACAAGAGCTTTGGGGAGACACCTGGTATTCAAATCATAATCTGGCAAGAAGAATGCCTGTGTCCCAAGCCACAGAAGAGCTATCTGGCTCAGGACTGCAGCCTAAACCATAGGCTAGACTGGAGGCAGAGAGCTGGCCACCATCCAGATGAGTTGAGCTAAGCCTGATAAGGCTTCTCAAGGTGGCCCCTAATGAAACCATAGGCACAGTTTAACTGCTCCCCTCATGACAGCTTGGTACCTACCGTATTGGGCTTCAGGTAAGTTTATGGAATGCCTGCTCTGTGCTGAGCAGCTTTGCTGGGAGGCAGGGACTTTGGAGAGCTCACAGTCCAGAGAAAAGCCCTTCTATATGACATGTGGTCTTCCAGTGAGTGTAGAGTAGAGGGAGAACCACATTATGGTGAGGTTGTCTTCTGTGTCCCAGTTCGTTGGCAAGGCTTCCTGTTTTCTTTTGCTCTTTGGTAGCAGGATTGACATTCAAGGATGTGTCATTACGCTAAAGCCACACTGGGGAGAACAATGAGCATGTGGGTGGCCCCAGACCTTTCCAGTATACATTTTCCTTTCCAAATTCTGTGAATTTGCAAGTCCTGACTTCAGCTTCTTGCTATCCAGGAAGGAATAGCCAAGGGAAGAGAAGAGACAAGGCCATTTCTTTCTTCCTCAATGACATTCTAAATCTTTGTCTCCAACCCCATCTAAGTGCTCAAGACAGGCCTTATTGGGATTACTTTATCATATAGATGTGCCCAGTTGCCATTTTGGGAACACATATTTTATTCAGATTGAGTAAAAGCTGGTAGCGAACAGGATGTCTGCATAGAGAACCCTGGGGATTCACTACTTCCAGCCCCAGGTCACGGGTGGAAGCATCATTTTACCCAGAAAACAAAGGAATTTTTTCTTTTCCTAAAAGCTAGTAATTTGCTGGTCGATATTCCTGGTGACTTTTTGCATTAAGTGCTGCTCTAAATCAAATATTGATGTTCTCATAAAGGGTTAGTGCAGATGAGTGCAACTCTCATCATTTCTGAGCATTTCACGGGTGTCATGGGGAAAAGTTCAGTGAAACCTGTAAATCAGCTGGTTTTCCTTTGGAGAGGAGGTGAACCTAGCCAGAGTGAGTGTTCAACTTTCTAGGACCTGAGGCTGGCCTTGGTCTCAGTACCAGAGGAGGCATCTGCTCCAGGTTCTCCTTGCGTGGCTTCAGGAGGCACAGGTTTTGCTGCCTGTCTTCTCAACCCAGCCTGTGAGCAGGTTGCCGCTGGCCCAGGCAGTTTCCTTAAAAACAAACCTTTCATTTTGGAATGATGTTATGTTTACAGAGAAGTTGGAAAGGGCATGCAGAGAATTCCCATGCAGTCTTCACCCAGTTTCAGCTTCCCCAGTGTTAACGTGGGACAGTGGGACAGTGCATTTGTCAAAGCTGTGGAACCCACACTGATCCATTACTGTGAACTATTCTCAAAACTTGGTTGAGATTCACCAGTTCTTACACTTTGTTTAGCTACGTCTTTGTTTTGCTCCATGATCCAGTCCAAGAGGCCACATTGCATTTAGTGCACCTGTTTTCTGTAGTCTGTTCTCGTCTGTGACAAATTCTTAGACTTTCCTTGTTTTTCACAAACCTGTTGGTTTGTTTTTTTTTTTTTTAATGAGAGAGAGGGACAGTAGGAGGGAGAGAGAGAGAATCAATTTTATTTAGTTTTTCATGTGGTTTTCATTGCTTCAACACTTAGTTGTGTACGTGGTGCTGGGATTTGAACCTGGGTCCTCACACATGCCAGGCAAGCACTGTAACTGCTGGGCCACCGCTCCAGCCAGCCCTAACTTTGTTGGTTGTTTTTTTTTTTTAAAGAAAGAGAGGACAGTGAAAGAGAAAGAGAGAGCGTGAAAGAGAAAGAGAGAAAGAGAGAAGCAAACTTTATTTACTTTTTCATGTGACCGTCAGTGCTCGGACACTTCACTGTGTACATGGTGCTGGGGTGTGAACTTGTGTACTTGCACATGCCAGGCAGGTGGTGCAACTGCTGAGCCACCATCCAGCCCCATCTTGTTGGTTTTGAAGGTTACTGAGTAGGTATTTTATTGAGTGTCTTTCAGGTTAGTGTCAGATGTGTTTCTCATGATTAGACTGGAGTTATGGGTCTTTGGAAAGAATATCTCAGAGGTGAAGAATCCTTCTCTTGCATCATTTCAGGGAGTACATGACATCATTGTGAAGTTGACCTTGGTCACTTGGTTAAGGTCACATATGCTGGAGTTTTCACTGTGAAGTTTCTGTTTTCCTTTCTGTATTATCTAGGAGTGAGTCATTAAGTCCAGCATCTTTAAATATCTGATTGCTAATACTTTTTGTGAGATATTTTAAAGGCACAAATCTGGTATTCTACATGGCAGGAACTGGCCGGCATGGGGTAGCAGCCATTCCTTGAGACAGGGACCCAGCTCCCCAGGTCACCACAAGGCCCATTTTTCCCATTTCACTTCTTTTCATTACCCACCTGATCCCTGAAGATACTTCAGTTTGAGACCCCCGCCCTACGCACCCTTCTTTACCCTGTGTCATCTACATGTGGCCTGATTGTACAGGGTCATCAAATCCCAAAAATAGCATGCCTTAAGTTTGGCAATAAATTTCCATTTAAGCACAGTGTTTGGAACAAGGCATGGTGGTATACACCTGTAATTCCAGCATCTTGGGAAGTTAAGGCAGGAGGATTTCGAGTTCAAAGCCAGCCACAGCAACTTAGCAAGACCCTGCTCAAAATAAAAAATGAATAAATAAAATGCGTGGGGATGTGACTCAATGGTAGAGTGCTTGCCCACCAGCAGGCTCAAGGCCCTGAGTTTGATGCCCAGCACCACAAAAACAACGACGACAACAACAACAATAAGAAGAATGTTTTTGCATTGCCTTAAGAGGAAAGGAACTTCTTATCTGTCCCAGGGTTCCTTTAATCACGAGTTCTCTGAAAATTTCCCAAATCCAAGGGCAAGGAGTGTAACAACCACCCTAATGAAGGAAACTTGGCCTGACTGCATAGATGATTTTCCTCTAAAAATGCATCTGTTTCTTAGCCATCTCCTTTGTGATGAGGGAGAGATTTTTATGAAGCCTGGGGGCCTTCTTCTGCTCATGAAGGGTTTTAGGTAGCACAGTTCTGAGGTGGAAATGGTTATGCTTCATTCTGGGCATATAAGTGTGCAGCTTAGGGAAGGGAATGTTTGGGTATCAATTATTTGTGCAAAATGGACCGGAGACCACGTAAACCTTTGCCCTGCATGCCACCTGCTGGAGCTGGCATGGAGCTGAGCACATTCCGAGCACTGTGAAGGTGCCACCCATCATAACCACAGACACGCTCTCAGCAAGGACCTGAGGCCATCGTTGATGAATAGGGCCCAACTAATGGAACCCTTCCTTGTTTTCTAGGGGGGCTTGTCGGCGGTCTATTAGGTGCCTGGATGACGAGTGGACAGTTTAAGCCAGTTCCGCAGATCTTAATGGAGCTGCCCCCTGCTGAGAAGCAGAAGCTCTTTAATCAAGTCATGGACATTGTCAGGCACTTGAATTCGACGGACATCGTGCAGCTGACCATGCTGGTCATGAGCAGTGAGTCCCTGAAGCAGCAGCTAATGTCGATGCTGGTGAACTATGTCACCAAAGAGCTGCAGGCCGAAATTTGTTACGAAGACTAGGCTGCTCCTCCTGGGAAGTGGTTTTTTAATTTGTTTGTTTGTTTAACATAGAGAACAGAAAGAGATCATCATTACTTATTTTTCCATGTGGCCTTTGTTTTTCTGGTACATAGTTGAGTACGTGGTGTTGGGGTTTGAACCTGGGTCCTCACGCTTGCCAGGCAAGTGCTCCAACTGCTGAGCCACTACTCCAGCCCCAGGTAGTAGAGGTTTTGCTTCGATTATTCTGTCTCCCCAGAGGTGACTGGGGAATTGGAGGAAGCCCAGGGAATCCCCTGAGAAATGTGCATATCATCAGTGATTACCTTGTGCTGGAGTGGCAGGTCCTGCTGCAGAGGCCACCACTGTGCCCTGCCATGGTCCACCAGTTAGTTATGAAAGAGTTGTGTTTCGCATTCCTGCGTGGTGCACTGGCAGCACTTTGCGAAGCTGGAGAGAGCAAAGGCTTAGTGTGCAGGCCTCTGCACGTGGAGTCTGGAAGAGGTTATCATGATCAGCTGATTCGCCAAGTTTACGGTCTTCTCATCTCGCAACATTGGTTCCTGTTGTAGAACTGGACCCCCTGTCAGACTCTAGGGTCTCAGAGCCAATCAATGCCACAATCATGTTTACCTCAGGAGACTGTCCCTTCTCTGCTCAGTGACTTCTCAGTGGCCTCACAGAGGGCTGTGGGCCTGTTGAGTGAAGCCGCCAACGCCAAGCAGATGGGGCCCCTATCCCACTAGCTGCACACCTCCTCCTCTTCCTGGGATCTTGTTTTCCCCTTCTGAAAATTTGTGATAGTTCTTGAGTTAGGCATTTTAAATGAAATATTTTCAGTAAAAAAATATTTCTCCGAGATAGTGGAATCCTAGCCCATTTATAAGAAATGTTCCCACCCTAACGACTCCAATATTGTATTCACTTTGCTTTCAGAAATAGCCCTTGACTTAAGTGCTGGAAAATTACAATAAATTTTTTCCCTGAAAAGTCATTTTCCTTTGTGTTTTATATAAAGCATCACTAATATTTGAAGACTACACATGGAATAAAAGTGAAGGTATCAGGCTGAAGCAGTGGCTCAGCTGTTAGAGTGCTTGCCTGGCATGCAAGAGGACTCGATTTTGAACTCCAGCACCATGTACACAACAGGGTGTCAGAGAAACCAGAATCAGATGAAAAACAAATAAAAATTGATCCTTTTTCTCTCCCTCTTTCTCACTCTCTCTCTTAAAAAATAAAAAAGTGAATATATCAGATTTGGAGCTTTAAAGAATGAAAGAAAGGGAGCTGGAGTGGTGGCTCGGTGGTTGCGGTGCTTGCCCACCATGCACAAGTACACGGGTTCAAACCCCAGCACTGTGTACACAACTAAATGTCAGAGCAACACAAGCCATGTGAAAAGCTCAATAAAAAATTGATTCTCTCTGTCTCTCACTGTCCTTCTCTCTCTTTAAAAAAAAAAAAAAAAAAAAAAAGAAAGAATGAAAGAAAGCTCCCCCCAGTTTTGATGCCTGAGACCTGCCTTCCTGGGTTACCTTTGGTCCTAGTTTGTACTATCAGTGTACATGCACCACCCCCAACCTCCTCTAGCAAGCATAGAATGTCTCTCCTGTACCAGGCTGTGGGGTGGGGCAGGGATGGGACTGGAGTTCTCTCCATGGACCTCAGCACAGGCTCCCTGGGGTGCAGAGGAAGGTATTTCTGCTGAGGACCTGCTTAGAAGAGGGCTTCATATCCCAGCACCTCCACATGTGTAAATAAAACTTTAGGGTAAGTTATAACCCATGGTGGTGAAGGAAGGGTAGGGCCTTTATTTCAGAGAAATTGTTCTTCAGCTGCCTCACCCAGCACACAAATGTCCCAGCACAGGCCACACTCCTGGAACTAATGAAGCCACTTTGATCCTTTATATATTGCTTGAATTGAGTTGGGGTACAGAACAGGAGTTGGGAGGGGGTCATTGTATATCTGTAAAAGCTGAGTGTGGCCCTTACAGGTGACCTGATCATTTTTGCTTTTTCCTGATTAAGAAGTCCCTCATATGGTCCCTTGGACTACAAATGTAAAATAGGGGGCCCCAACCCCAATTTTTGTAGCTTTAATGGGCTCTACAGTTGTCCTCTTTTTAGTGTACATGTGTAAACATTAATTTACAGATACATGAGAATGAAACTAGAATAAAGATTTTTAGTCTGTTGCTTCAGAGTTAAGGTATGCTTTTTCTACTTAAACAACCTGCCAAATTCTGCAATTGCTTACCAGTGATTCTTCTAGAAAAATCAGGAGTATAATAGAGCTCCCTTTGTTAGATGAATGGGCCCCACCCATTCATACTCCTATATAGGATCCCAGTCTACACCAGACCCAGGGGGCACAGGTGGCCTGGCTCAGAAGCCCAGAGTCTACTGGAGCTCCTCCCCTAACTTGCCTGCCTCTACCCCAGGGACAAAAACCAGTAGGCCATTGTTCCAACACCTGACCACTGTGGGGTCTTATGGAGCAGGCCCTGCTGAGTGAAGACACCCTGAATGAGCCAGCCCCAGTGTGACTTTGTGGCTTTGGGCCCAAGAAGATGTTCACAACTCAAGTTCTCTATCTCCCAAGAGCTGAAAGCCTTTCCCTGGATTCCAGGCTCCCTTCTCAGCTCCTGTGATTTTAGTATTTATCTTTCTGTCTCTTCTTTGTAAAAAATTATTTTTGAGTAGGTAATAACTGTTTGCCACAAAACTTTGTACCAGATGATGACTCAAACCGTGGTTATCAGCTAGTATTAGGGTGAAAGTGTTGATTTGTGGCCTCTGTCCCCTCCCCGGCAGCAGCCTCTGTTCCCAACTGCTTCTGCATACCTTTAACTCTGCTTTTAAAAAGCCTTTGGGGGTTAGAGATGTGGCTCAGTGGTACAGCGCTTGCCTGGCATGTGCGAGGTCATGGGTTCGATCTCTAGCATCACATACACAAATAAATAAAGGAAAAGACAAAAACCAGATGAAAAAAAATAACTAATTTTTCTCTTAAGAAAAAAACAAACTTTGGAAGTGGTTCATTTCCTTTAATTGTCAATGTTTATTGCTGGAAATTTAGAAAAATCCATAAAAGTATAATGAAATGAAAACCACTGCAGATTCTACTACCCAAAAAAACTGCTGTTAACAAATTTGGTATATTTCCTGCAATCCTTTTAAAACTGTGCATATATTTCTAACATATTTTCATTTGTACTGTATATATTTCTTTGAATACTTTAAGCAATATTTTTGTTATAAATTCAAACTCCTTGTATTTATTTATTTATTGTACTGGGGATTGATCCCTGGGCCTTGCACATGTTAGCCAAGTTCTCTACCACTGAGCTACATCCCCACCCCTTTTTCATTTTTTTATTTTTAGACAGGGTGTCACTAAGTAGTCCAGGCTGACCTTGAACTTGGGACCTTCCTGCCTCAGTCTCCCAAGTAGCTAGGATTCCAGGTGAGCACCACCATACCAGGCTCCTTGTAGACCTTTATTTTATTTTTTATTTTTTAAACAGAGAGGTACAGGGGCTAGATTGGTGGCTTGGTACTTGCCTGGCATGCACGAGTATGCGAGTTCAAACCCCAGCACCATGTACACAATGAAGTGTCCAAGGAATGAAAGTCACATGAAAAACTAAATAAAAATTGCTTCTCTCTTTTTCTCTCTCTCCCACTGTCCCCTCTTTCTTTAAAAAAGCAAAAATAGGGACAGTGAGAGAGAGAAAGAAGCAATTTTATTTAGTTTTTCATATGGCTTTCAGCGCTCTGAGACTTTGTTCTATACATGGTGCTGGAGAGTTTGAACTCGTGTATTTGTGCATGGCAGGCAAGCAGTGTAACCACCGAGCCACTGCTCCAGCCCCTTTGTAGGCCTTTATAATGGCTGCATAGTACTCCACAGCACCAAACAATTTCCCTGGTAGTGTTATATTTGTACAGTGAACCTTTTTGGGTTACTCATCTCTTTATATTTTCCATTTTGATAGTCATTGGATTATGACAGAGAGATTCCTCAAAGTGAAATTACTAGATGAAAAAATAGGCACTATTTTAAAAGGTGGTTGTTACATTCAGTCAAAATTCTTTGAGAGAGGCAGCATCATTAATATATCCTCCCAATGAGGTTTGGTATGTGCATATCTCATTGAATCCTCACCAAGAAATCAAATGGTAGTGCCTTAAGCCTTTATTAATTTGAACGATAGCCATGAATCTCTTGGATTGATTCATTTTTCTAGTGGGGCCAGTTGGGTTGACTGTTTCTCTCTGTTACCTGTGATAGATGGCTGGGAGTGACCCTCTGTCTGGCAGCCAAGAGCCCCCATTGACCCTGTGAGAGAGGTTTAGATGAGGGTGAGAAGGACTCCTTGCAGGATTGCAGCTGGCCCTACCTGTGACTGGCATGGCTGCAGGGTAGCACAGCTGGCACTTCCAGTTGCCTGTCACCCACTGGCTGCATCAGCCAGCTAGGAGCCGTGGCTGCCAGCAGGGAGAGGAGGTGGCTGAAGAGGAAACCTTTGTGCGGGGATCTAGTACTTATGAAAAGAAACCATCCCCTCCAAGGCCAGTTAACCTGCATCCAGTATTGACGTGACAGCACTGAATGAGACTTTCCACAGGCAGATGGTGTATTTTTAGCTAGAATTAACTTTTTCATACTTCTGTGTGTCAGATGGCTGGCTTGGAATAAGCACGGCTGTGGGTGTTGATGAGGGAGGCTGTAGGACAGGCCCCAGGGCTTGGAAGACAGAAGTCCTGTGCTTTAGTTGTTGAGAGGCGCCATCTAGTGGGAAAGCCAGGCATGTCCTTGCTCCTCTCTGGGCAGCCAGGGGCCCAAGTGCCCACTCCTGGCCGCTGGCCTGGCAAGGCCCAGGACGCTGCAGAAGGATGATGTTGGAGGAGTTCCCTGTGGAAGGGACTGAGGTCGTTCTGAAGTTTAAATAAGCCCTGATGAGCAGAACATCAGCCCTGTCTCCTGCAACATCTTTTGCACATAAAAGAGAATGTCTCAATCCTGAACAATCAACATATGGCAGTTAAGAAATGCCAGGATCCATCGAAGCCACGCAGGGAAAGCGACTGTCTGATGTGTTTTCAGTTTGTCAGGAAGAGATAAATGGCTTTATTAGCTGGAGGATGCTTCATGGACCACTGTGATAGGAACAGATCAAGAGACTGAACTTGGGCCTGGCAGGATGAATGGCAGCCCTGGTGTCAGCTGTGAGAACGCCCAAATCTTAACAGATGGAGGGAATTGAGGGGCTGGAGAAGTGGCTCAGCAGTTAAGGCATTTGCCTGGCATGCGCGAATATTCAAGTTTGAACCCCAGCACCACGCACACAACAGAGTGTCAGAGCAAAGAAAGCCACAAAAAAAACTAAATAAAATTGATTCTCTCCCCCCCCCCTTTTCTCTTAAAAAAAAAGATGGAGGGACTCGAAACTTGATGTGGTAGCTATTTATCTATTTTTCTGGGATTTAAGAGAAAGGCTACTACTTTTTATTACCAATTAAGTAAATGCAAGTATAACATCTAGGAGCTATCCACAGACAAATTATTTAGTAAAAGTAAGTACAAATGATTCAACTCAGAGCTGGCAGGGCTGCATGAAAACGGTGTGCACATATTATACACACAGGTAGCAATGTGTGGTAATAGTCTTTTGGGAGAGCGATTTCAAGAAAAATTCACAGGAACCCTAAAATTGTCTGTAATTTCTAACTAAGCAATTTCTCTTCAGGGAAAACATTCCAATAAAACAACTCAAATGGGAAAAAAGGAGATTCGTAGCATTGTTATTTAAAATAGCAAAAAAATGGAAATGATTCCAATGTTGAAAAACAGAGAAATAGTTGAAATTACATATATGTATTTACACATATAAAATCATCTCATCATGGGTCTCTTTTAAAGAAGAATCATTGGAACTTTCCTGTTTTCTCTCTTTTTTAAATTTTTTTCCTTTTTTATTGGTGCATTATAGTTGTACATAATGAGGGGATTTGCTGTCACGTATTCATAGATACACACAATACAGCAATACAATTTGGTCAATACTCTCCCTGCCCCCGCACCTCACTTCCTCCCTCCTCCCATTCCCCAGATCCCTTGCCTCTCCTTCTTGGTCCTATATTTTTCCTAAAATATCCAAATACAATGACATAACTCTTCCACCTATGAAAAACATTTTTTATACATTTTGTATATACAGTGACATACTTATAAATGTTTGGAGTGTACCTTGCTTTAACTCAGTTCTAACATTTCCCCTTCTGCACACTTGTTATTTTTAGATATATTTGACAATAGAATTAAACATTTACATTTTTGTAAAGGCATGCAATATAGCTTATTCAAATATCTGATGAAGTATCTTGCAACTGTATCTCATAAATATTAACATATTGCATTTTTCTTACAATTCACTTTTCAGTATTTTTTCTTTTTTAATTTTTATTAAGGAGTTGAGTTGTCAAAAAATCTTAAATGCATATGAAGTGACAATATGATATGTATTTTGTCTTAAATCATAGGTTCCCCCACACTGCCCACTCCCCTATCTATTGATTCTTCTATATCATACTCCTATAAGGGATATAAATGTTTATATATATATAATCAAATGATGGTATAAGTATCATTTGACTTCTCAGGGGGTTGACGCATAGGCTACATTGTGGATTGTTTCCCTAGATTCCTCCTTATCCTCCCTACCTCTCCTACCCCCCACCTCTCTTTTCCTCCCTCCCCCACATACATGTCTATGTTTCCCCTATATTATGTGTTGGTATGCTTTTGGTGGGTCTAATACATGAGTTTGTCTACCTTTCCCCCAAGACTGGGTTTAATTCCAGCCTCCACAAATGAGGGAAAACATTCGGCTCTTGACTCTCTGGGTTTGCCTTACTTCACTCAGCATTTCTTCCATTGCCATCCTTTAACCTTCAAAGGCTACAGTATCATTATTTCTAATAGCTGAGTAGACCTCTATTTGTGTGCGTGTGCGTGTGTGTGTGTGTGTGTGTGCGCGCGTGTGTATCAGAGCTTTTGGATCCATTCATACAGTGAGGGGCATTTGGGTTGATTCCATAATTTAGCGATTGTAAACTGAGCTGCTGTGAACATTAACTTCAGTGTGTGGCTGTAACGTGCTGTTCTAACTCCTCTGGGAAAATACCCAGAAGCGGGATAGCTGGGTTGTACGGTGGATCCAAGTGAGATTTTTTTCGAGGAGTCTCCACACTGCTTTCCAAAGCGTCTGGACCAGTCTGCAGTTCTACCAACAGTGTGCTAGTGTTCCTGTCTCCCCACAACCCCTCCAACATCTGTTATTGTTTGTATTCTTCATCTTTGCCAGTCTGACTGGAGTGAGGTGAAATCTTACTGTAATTTTAATTTGCATTTCTCTGATTACCAATGATTTAGAACACTTTCTCATATATTCATTGGCTTGCTCAATTTCCTCTGTTGAGAAGTTTCTGTATAACTCTCTGGCCCATTTATTGACTGGATTGTTTGTGTTTTTGTTATTGAGTTTTTTGAGTTCTTTGTAAATTTTGGATATTAGTCCCCTGTCAGAGAGATCACAGGCCATGATTCTCTCCCATTTCTGTAGGGTGTCTCTTGACTGTTTTAACTAATTCCTTAGCTACTTGTTCTCTCTTTTCACATAAAAATTCAGTGAGGGGACTGGAGCGGTGGCTCAGTGGTCACAGTGCTTGACTGGCATGCACAGGTTCACAGATTTGAACCCCAGCACCATATACACAATGAAGTGACAGAGCAACAAAGGCCACATTAAAAAAAATTAAATAAAGTTGATTTTCTCTTTAAAAAATAAAAATTCAGTGAGAAGGTGGCTATCGGCCAGCCAATTTGGGAGCCCTTTTTATAATTCAACCAAGCTATCACCTTGATCTTGGTCTTCCAGCCTTCTGAACTGTGAGAAAATAAATTTCTGTTGTTTAAGTCACTCAGTGTATGGTATTTTGTTATGGCAGCCTGAGCTGAGAAGACAGGTTGAGAAGTGGGAGAGCCGAGGGTTCAGTGCTGGCTTCCCTGATCCATGCCTTCTAACCAGATTAAGGGAAGGACATTTCCTCCTGCTCTGAGGTAAACCTGCTCTTAACTAAACCTGGCATGTGTGAACCTGAACACCCCCAGGGAGAGGGTTGCTTGCTACATCCTCTGAAAACCAGTCTTATCCTTCTGCCCCAGTTATGGATAGTCCTGCCACAGAGGCCTTGGAGGACAGCAGCCTCATCACTCTGCCACCTGCCTATCTGGACCTGTCCAGCTGGACATAGCTGGTTCACCCTAAGATCAGATGTGACTGCTATGTTGCTGGCAATTACCCCACATTTTCCCAGTACATTTCCTCTCCCACTAACCTCTTCTCTACTCCTCTGCCCTTTCTCCCTGGTGGTAATCTTGCTTCCTGTTTCACCAAGAAAGGGGAAGTAATCTGAAGAGAATGCCCACTGCTTATATCTGCACCCACATAAGACCCACCTTTTCTCCTGATGTTATAATCTGGCCTAGCTCTTGGTAACGTTGACCCCTCATTGGGCACAGAATCTTATCCCCTCATCCACCTGAAGACGCTGCTTCTGCCGTTCTCCTTTTTCTCCTTTGTCAGCATTTCCTCCTTTCTACAGTTCTGTCCCATCAGCATGTGCTTTTGTTCTTACAAAATTTTTTTAATAAAGAATTTTTAACAAGGATATTAGGACAATTCAGTGGAGAAATAATAGTCTTTTTCAACAAATAGTGCTGGACAACTGTATAACTACATGCAGAAACAATGACTATCCCATTGTTTTATTGAATATAAAAATTGAATCAAAATAGGTCATAAACCTCAATGAAAGAACTAAAACTATAACTCTTAGATGAGAATATAGGAATAATGCTTTATGACCATGGAAGATGAGGAAATGGTTTCTTGCATATGACACAAAAGCACAAGTGACAAAAGAAAGAAGTATAGGTCAATGGAACTTCATTAAAATTTTAGGCTTTTGTGTTTCAAATATCAATAACGTTAAAAGACTGGAAAGGATGAAAATAGTTACAAGTCATGCATCTGATAGGGGACTAATATCTAGAATATACAAAGAACTCCCACAACTCAATGATAAAAGACAACCTAATTTAAAAATGGGCAATAAGCATCTGAGAAGCTCAACACCATCAGTCATCCAAATCAAAACGAGATACCACTTCTCTCCAATTAGATTGGATAAGATAAAGATAATAATAAGTGTTGGTGCATTTGGGAAGAAATTGGAACGTTCCTGGTAGAAATGTAAGGGGGTGTGGCCACTTTGGGAAGCAGGTTGACCACACCTCAAAATGTTAAACATAGAGTTACCGTGTGATTTAACAATTCCACTCCTAGGTATGTACCCAAGAGGACTGAAAGTGCATCCATGCAAACACTTGCTCACAGATGTTCATTAGCACCATTGTTCACAGTAGCCAAAAAGTAGAAGAACCTAAATGTCCATCGTTATTCAGCCCCAAGAGGGAACTAAGTACTCACACAAGCTACAACATGGATGAACCTTGAAAATATTATAGCAATATAGAAACTATCACATGTTGTATGCTTCCACTAATGTGAAATTTCCAAAACAGACCAATCCAAAGAGACAGAAAGTAGATTAGTGGTTGCCAAAGGCTGGGCTGAGTGAGGTCACTGCTCACAGTTATGGAGTTTGTCTTTGGGGTGATGAAAATGTTCTCAGACACTATAAAACCACTGAATTGTCTATTTTAAAGATTGGGTGGATTTTATGGGATGTGAACTATATCTTTTTTTTTTCAGGGCTGAGGACCAAACTCTGGGCCTTGTGCATGCTAGGCAAGCGCTCTGCCACTGAGCTAAACTACTCCCTCCACCATGAACTATATTTTAATGAGGCTGTTTAGAAACCAAGAGCTCACCTTGACCCTACTTCCCCACTGTCCACTCACTGCCCCATTTCTCTTTCCCTTTGTGATGGAATTCCTCCAGGGAGAATGTAATGGGCTCACTCTCCCCAGTCTGTCTTTTCCTGTCCTCTTAGTCCTTTCCAGCAGGCATCTGCTTCTACCACACCAGGAGCTCTCATTAAGGTCTCCACTGACCTCCAAGTTACCAGACCTGGGGGTCAGCTCTCAGTCCTCATTTTACTTGAACCATTGGTAGCATTTCACTTCCAGCCCCATACTTTCATGGTCTTCCTCCTTCCCTTCTGCTGCTTCTACCTCCTCTCCCTGACCTGTAAATGCTGGACTGTTCCCAGGCTCATTTCTTGGACCCCAGATCTTTTGGGTCTCCACCCACTCTCTGGGGCTGTCATCCAACTCAAGTCTTGCCTGTTCACCAGCAAATCAAAAAAGTGCTTGTCAGCCCAGATGTTTCTCCAGCCCACTCAATCTCCAATGTCTGATAGGCATTTCTAACTTGACATTAAAAAATTGAATTTCTAACACTCATTCCCCCTCCTCTGCAAACCCACCATGACACAGAGAGCAGCAGCGGCAGAAATAGCTTCTCCTATCTCAGAAACCAAGAACTTTATGTTTCCAGTTGCTGCGACTTCTGCCTTTTGCGCAAACCCCGTATCCAATCTACTAGCAAATTCTGTTGGCACTGCCTTCAGTTATGTCTATAATTGAATCTCCTCTCCTGATGGTCTGAGCCTCTGTCCTCTCTCCCCTCCTCAGTAGTACCCAGTTGCCCTCAACCCCCAAATCCAGTGATCCTGCTCAAAAGTGACTCAGACCATGCCACTCCTCTGCTGAATGCTTCCGGTCTCTTTCCAAGGAAAAATCAAAGTGCTTGCAATGGCTCTAGGACCCTATGTCATCTCCCCCACCTGTCCCTCCTGACTTCACATCTGCGGTGTGGTGCCCCCCACCCCACTGCACTCCCTGCTGTAGCCACCCCAGGACATTCGTGCCCCGCAGCATTTGCACTTACTGCTTCCTCTGCCTTGGATTTTCTTCTCCCAAATATCTGCCTAGCTTTCTGCCTCCTTTCCTACAGGGCTTGACTCAATTTCACCTTTGCAGTGATATATGAAATTGGAGCCAATCTGTCTCACTGTCTCCCTCGCCTGCTTTGTTATTTATCCCTAGCACTTATTACCGGTGATAATCTCCATATACACTTTTTTTCCTCCCAAATGAGAAAATCTATATTAAGGCAAAGAGTGTTTAGATAATCTTTTTGGAAAATCAATGAAAAAGCATACCAACAGGGCTGAACTAATAAGGGGAAGGTTTGTGTATTGCCAAATTGCATGGTCCCGCTTTGTGGAGATTCTTCAATGCTGGAAAAGATGCCAGAGACAGGAGAAGCATAATGTGGGGTTGATGAAAAGCTTTCCCTGCTCTTTCCAAATACTCCCTAGAATAAACTGACAATCGACAAATTAATGGCAGAAAAAGGTAGGCAAGTTTATTTGATGTGCATAGGGGACAGTCATAGGAATGTGACCACAGTGTAGCTCAGTAGCTCACCGTTATCTTGGAAAGGGAAATGAAAATATGACAATTTTGAGGAGTAGCAAATGATTTCAGGTGAATGAATGGACCCAATGCTCAGATAACAGCTAATTAACAATTCTTCTTAAGAATTGTACGGACCTAGGAGATGGACAATAGCTTATGACAAAATCTGTCCAGTTGTGGTTACATTCTTAATCTTCTTTCCTGTGGATATGAGTTTAGTTAATGGAGACTTGGGGAAGGAACCAAAAGTCTTTAGACCAATATGGAAATATCACAGTAACGCCTCATCCAGCACCTGCTGCTCTCTAAGGGACTTGAATTTAAAATTACCAGCATGCCAGGGTGCCACATTTTGGGCTGAAATTCAATGGATTCCTTTAGCAACATGCTTTTAAATTATATTTATTGTCCATTTCCCTTCACCAGAGTGAGCTTCGGGAGGAGAAAGGTTGTGGTCTGTTTTGTTCACAGCTATATCCCCAGTGCTTGAAGGTATTTAATAAGTTTTGTTGAATGAATAAAGAAAAGATTAAAAA
>PVKS010007262.1:0-65296 GCA_004027875.1 Aplodontia rufa | reverse complement strand
TGTTTGCCTGCTAATTTGTTTGTTTTGTTACAAAGATATTTTAAAGGTGAATCCCATCTGATTTGGACAAATGGCTAGGGTAGAGAACTCTGGGTCAAACACTCATCTATTTTTATACTAAAATTGTAGATTTATGGCTACAGGAACACCTTTATTTAATATGAAGTTTTAATATGTAATCTGACACATTCACATGGACTGCTTCAATTTCTGAATGAGCATGCGACTTTTAAGATTCAGATAGGAATTTATATTTAGTTTTTATCTTCCTAAGTTGTTCCTAATTGGGCAGATATTTGTGCTTTCTGGTTATATTTTTCAGTAAGTTCACTATTTCCTGAGCTCAGTGTGTTGAGGGAATATTTCCTGTGTGCTTGTTTAAATCTAATAAATACGTGGACATGGTGGAATCCAGAAAGGAATCCTGCAGAAGTTCAAAAGAAATTTCTCTCCAGAGTGACAAACCCTGTGGGGATGGCCAATAAACCACTGTTTTTAATCTGCCCTCTGACTAACATCAGAGACCTTGCAAGGGCCAGTGCTCTGTTTGGAAGCACTTCAAACTACTTTTGACATGATGCTTCAATACAATGATTTACCATCACACAGTGAAGCTAATTCCTACCACATTTTATAAGATAAAATTGATACCCAGTTAAATATTACATGAAATTTGTCATGTGGTACATAAAAGCCTACTTCAATGTGTGTTTTGAAAGAGATTAGGAAAATTATCACTTTATGGGATTAAAAGTCTTATACACTTTGAATCTCCATATTTTAATGTACCCAGGACTGAAAAAAAAAAGTTAAATTTTTTTTAAGAGAGAGGGAGAGGATAACAGAGAATGAGAGAATCAATTTTATTTATTTTTCCATCTGGCCTATGTTTCTCCAACACTTAGATGTATATATAGTGCTGGGGTTCAACTGCTGAGCCACTGTTCCAGCCCAAAAGTGAAAGATTTTTATAAGAAATACTTCTAGTATGTAATTCATTTCCATTGTTATCATTTTAATGTTTTTCTGAAAGTAATAAAAAAATGAGATTCTTACCCCAAAGACTGGGAACGTTGGTAGGTTGGGAAGTCAAAGAAATATTGTTTACAACATCAACCTGGGTTCCATAACCATCCACCTGGAATTCATTCACTGGAAAAAGTACAGCCAATTAGAATCTGAGAACACTGTCATAATTTTGGATTTGAACACATGAAGCAAAGCACAAAGGTTGTGTTAAGTAGATTTGTAGCAATCTTATTCACATTGTTAAGTTAGCAAATATTGAAATATAACATATGATATTATTTTCACAAGGAAATCTGTACTGTTGGGTCAAACAGGTATAACACCTAATGTTTAAGTCACCTCCTTGATAACTTTAATCAACAAATAAAACTGACTGATTTTTAGTATCTGTTTCCAAATAACTATTTACCTTCAATTTTTTATAAGAACAAAGGATTTCAGCAGTCCTACAATTATGCTAAAATTATACTGTAATATTCTGGAGAAGGAAAATCAAAATAATGTATCATAAAGATAAGATGAAATTTATGGAAACAAATTGAATGTTTATTTTTCCATGCTTTGTTAAAAAAAAAAAAACACATAGCAATGAACTTTCAGATCTCATTGTTGCAAGTACATCTTCATTCACATGCCTTAAACAAAAACTGGGTAAACCTGTATGTCCTCTGATATATCCTGTTTTGAAAGGATGCCTGTAAATGGCCTAAAGTTGAGAAATGAACTTACACACGTCCTCACATGTATTCTTGCACTCTTCCAGTGATTCAAAGTTGTTTGGATTGCCTAGACACCCGCCGTACTTGAAACGCTCACACTGCTTTGACTGATTGCTATAAAAGTATCTGGTAATATAACCTCGACAGATTCCAGCATCTTCTTCTAAAAAGCAGAAATCTGGCTTTTCTAGAAATAATAAAAATATTAGAAAGGAATATTATTTTTTGGTAAATAATTTAATTATTTTAGTTAAATTTGCAAACAACTAGTTGTTATTTGATGAGTAAACATGAAAAATAAAGTTAGGAAAAATATGGCTTTGCTAAAAACTACATAATACAAAAATTATTCACTGTCTCTATTGTGATATTTAGAATAAAGATTATACAACCATTGTCACACATATTTTTATAATTGACATTTCATGTTCTAAATTTCTCATAGTAAATGGAGTAGAGAATTAAGTATCAATTTCTTTTTTCATGAATTGATAGAATAAAGGGTGTGGGATTATTTTATTATGTCCTACCTTCACTTTGGAAGTACAAATTATTATGATAAATTTTGGTTTAATTTTTTCTATGGAGCTTATGTGCAACAATATTAAGGAAAGACCTATGTCTATTCCACGTTATTGAGGTGTGGAGTGTGATTAGGGAATGCAGTAGAGTTCATTGCTTTATTAAGAATGGCTTAAATTTTGAAATATGGAAAAGAAGATTTGAAGGGGTACGGAAGCTTTCATGGTTATTCTTAGAAGTTCCTGAATTTTGATGCTGGAATTAATATCTGCAGTAGGTATGGCATCCTCCAGTGCTGCAACTGTTCTTTTCGTCAAGCGCTGGAATGATTCCAACAGTGCAGAGGCAGAAAGGAAATACACGTTCAGGGATTACAGAGGCTTTTGCAAAAATCTAATACTGCTTCTTTGATAGTGCTCCAAACCAGGCTAAACACAGCTGTCACAAAGCTTGTGATACTCTGGTCTACATTTCAAGCTCTTTCTACATGCATGCTCTGAAAGAGAGTTTAGATATTTTTCAAATGGCTTGAATATTTTGGACAAAGTTCTAGTTTCTCCACTTTTTCTTTTAACTCCATTACCATAGTGGCAAAATTGTTGTTTTATATCTTTACAGCAACTTGCTCTTCTATCTCAGGGAACAAGTGCCCACCAGTATTTTACTATGAAAAAAGAAATGATTTAATAATGTTAATGATATTTACAACAGTTGCAGATCTGGAGAACCAATCCCCATAAAAAGTTGTTTTCTTACATAAAATCCCCTACTTTAACATAAAATCTACAACTTTTCCAAGTACCAATTTAAAGTTAACTCATGCCTATTGCCTCTTATTTTTTGAAGTGAATGTATGATACCCCTATTTTCTGCTTTTTGTCAAATGTATGTATGTACTTAATCTGACAGCTAATATTGTATTTATTGTATACAACATGATGCCTTAAAGCACATGGACATTTAACATATGTATTACCTCCCATGTTTATCATCTCTGTGCTGAGAACACGAAATACTTGCTCCTGTAGCATTCCAGGAGAATGCAACATGTGGTCCCTAACTACAACCATCAACTGCACAATATATCTTTTGAACTTTTTCTCCTATCCAACTGTAATTTTGTGCCTTTTGACTAACATCTTCTCAGTGACTCCTTCCCTAGCACTTCAGCCTCTGCTAACCACCACTGCACTCTGTTTCTAGGTCAGCCTTCTAAGGTTCCACGTGTGAGTGAGAACATGTGGTATTTGTTTTTCTGTGTCAGGCTGATTTACTCGATATTCCCCAAACCATCTATGCTATGGCAAATGAGAGGATTTATTTCTTCTCTGAGGCTGAATAGTATTCCACTGTGTATAACATACCACATTTTCTTTATCCTTTTATCTGTTGTAAACTACTTACCTTCAGTCCTTGTCGTGGCTTGTGAATAAAGCCGCTGGGAGCATGGGGGGGGGTGCAGCTATCTATTCAATGTATAAATTTCATTTACCTTTGATGTATGCCCGACAGTGGATTTGCTGGATGATATGGTATGTCTATCTTTAACTTTAAAATTTTGAGGAATTTCTGTACCTGTTTCCACTGGGCTATGCAAATTTACGTCCTATGAAGTGGCATCATTGTTTTTGATAATCACCTTTCTAATAGGAGTGAGGTGAAACCTCATTGTAGTTTTGATTTGCATTTCTTTCATGATATCTGCTATTGAGCATTTTTCACATCCTATGCCTGTTTTTCAGAGTGAATATTACTATGATTTACACTTAAGTGTAATATGTGGGGAAAGGGGATAAAAACAATTATTTAAATTTTTATAGTATATTTTTGTAAAGGAAAGAAAAATGCATTCAATTATCATTGTTTTGATTTGTTTTTAATCAGTAGGTACTTCTTACGAAATTTTAAATAATCCTAACAAAGGTGTAAGAATTCTACGTTTAAAAAAGTAAATAAAAATACTGCACATAAAGAACGGAAAATTAAGGCAGAATTTATGTTGATGCAAAAAACTAAAAAATTTTACATGTGAAAATTATTATTGTTTTTATGAGGCCCCATGGGAAGACATGGATTTATTTATTTTAGAACAGTGTTGAATATGCATACATGTAAAATGATTCTTCTTAACCTTAAAATATGGTTATATTGATTTCCTATGTCCTCAGATGAATAAAGTGCTATTCTTTTGAATTTGCACTCATTGCTCTAACTTGAAATTAAAGTCAAATGACACAGAATGTGCATTCTAAGCCATATATCAACTTTAATAAACCACAGAATTTCTAACAAGAACTTTCATGTGGGCCTTCATACTTGGAAACTGCCTTGGAACACACTCTTTCCAAGTCACTCCAGTGAATGGCTGCTGTCTTCACAACTATTTCAATGTTAGGAGTCACGCCACAGAGTTAACTTCAAGTTGATAAAAGTCTTCATAATAGATTTGTTTGAGTATTTGCATATTTTAAATATTCATGTGACTACAACTTTATTGACCACCTTTCATATCTCTTACTAAGCAGGATTAGTTTCCAAATTATTAAATATCTGTTTTATAGTAAAAAATATGCATATAGGTTTTTAGGGGAAAAGGTATTAATGTTTCAATGTTTATAATTTTTTTCATGAAAATATCTTTTATTTGATAAATAAAACTTGATAAATATGCTTTATTCTTTGGTATTACATACAATTAAGGCTTCATTTAATTGAATTTATATTCATTAGTTTCCTACAAGAAGTTATTTTTAGAAATTACTAATAAATACAAATTTATGTTGCTTATAAAACTTTCACATTGAATTAGTAGATTTAGCAGATTTTCATTCAAATTTTGGTCATTGAGTTAAGTACAATGATTATCAATAAGTAATAAATTTTCAACTCTCTTCCACACAATTAAATAAAAAAATATATTTTGAATTTTATATTCTTTCACATTCTGAGATAATAACTTTTTCCTTTTGATTAATGTTTTCTCATTTAAATGTAAATACATAAAATGCAACTGGAATAAATCAATTTCTAGACATTTATTAGGTAGAGGATTTTTTTTTGATCCATTGATAACATTGCTTTTTGACCTGCTATGACATATTCACTAAAACATAATCACTTCTCATAAAAAATAAATTAAGCCACAAAATAAAAGATATGCATGCAAAGTAAATAATACCAACCAAAGCAATTGTTTATTGTTAAATAGCTCCATTGAATTCTATATACAACTATTGACAACTCAAAGACAAGCATCCATTCAAGTAAATATTGAATGAAATTTGCTAAAGCCACAGGATACTGAGATTGACAAGGCATTAAGAGATTGGAGAGGTAAAACAAGACTGGCAATGCTTAAATCACTATCTGGAAGATATTAAAATATGTGTGGCTCTGGACTCTGAGTGACCTAACACGATATATTATGCTTCTTTTGAATGATAGTAGATATGATGTTTGGTACCCATCCCACCAAATATTATGTGTATTAGTTCCACTGAAACAGAACACTATTTCAAACATCATATGGATTTGTGATCAACCTTATATCAAAGAAATCTTAAAATTGAATATCTAAGTGCCTTTGACATAAATGGCACTAAGTTATATATGAATGAATATTTACCTTTTCGAAAAGTCTTCTTTATAGTCTTCCTTGGATAATCTGCAATAAAAACAATTGCAAGAGTTTAAAATATAATATGAGTCTGAATTTAACAAACCAGGACAACATATTCACTACTGTTAAAGTTATCCTTATACAGAATACCTTAATAAATAAAATTAGTTTCACTTTCTCCAAAGATTATTTTTCATTTTCTTGTAACCACAAAGCTACCTCGTTTAAGAAATATACTTCAACTCATAAATGAAAACATATAATTATACATAGTAATGGGGTTCTATGTGTTGTTTTGATACATGTATATGACATTTGAATGAAATTAAACATATATATTCTTAAATGTTAATCATTTCTTTATGATGAAAACTTTAAAAGTCCTTTCTTCCAGTTTTTTGAAACATTGCACTTTATTGTTATCTGTAGTTACCCAACTGTGTAAGAGCACACCTGAACTTCTTGCACCTATCTAGCTGTAATTTAGGGTCCACTGATTAACCTTTCCCTTGCCACCCTCCTCTGCTCTATAGTGTCCCCAACCTCTGTGAACCACCACTCTACATTGAATTCTATGAAATCAACTTATCAATATTCTACATATGAGTGAAATCATGTGGTGTTGTCTTTCTATGCCTGGCTTATTTCTCTTAACATGGTTATCTCCATCCAGGTCCATCCATTTTGCTTCAAGTGGCAGAAGGTCACCTGTCAATCTTTTCTGTTTTTTTTTTCTTTTTTTTGTGACTGATGTGCTTCATTTTAGCAGTTTATTGCATTTTCTTTAGGTCCACTGATATTTTCTTCTGTAGTGTCTAATTATTTGCATTTGGGAAATTTCATATTTTATATGCTATATTTTTCAGGTTTAGAATTTCCATTTAGATATCTTTCATATTTTCTGGTTTTCACTGTATTTTGTTCATGTTTTCCTCAAATTCTTTAGTGTATTTGTAATAGCTATATTAACATTCTTATATAATAATTTTGTCATCTTTATTGTTTCTGCCAATTTCAATTGAGTCATTTCTTTCTCCTAATTATGGTCTATAATTTTCTTGTTCTTTAAATGCTTAACGTTCTTTCCCAGGACATATTATGGATTTTTTATCATCATACTCTTGATTGATTAATTTTATTATCTTCATTTAAAGAATGTTGAAATTCCTTTTGGAATGTAGTTAGGTTGCTTGTGGATCAGTTGGGTGCCTTAGGATTGTCTTTATCTTTGTGGGGCAAAGTCAAAGTGGCCTTTATTCTAGTCCTAATTTAGTTGTATGATTAAATTAAATATTACATATTTTATGATTATGTGAGACTTCTGGGGAGTATTCTATTTATACATCCCTAATAATTGTTTCCCCAAACTCATTGGATTTTACCAAATGCATGTAAAATTTTATTATTTAGTGATAAACTCAGATGGGATCCAATTCAGATTTTTTAGTTTTTCTTTTTTTTCACTTTGTGCAAATTTATCATCTCTCATATGTTGTTCCCAAAACCCCATCCACCCCAGCCTCTTAATTCTATCTATCTCCTTCATTCCGAGAGTCTAAAATGCTGTTCTGGGGTTTTCATCCCTTAATGGTGGTCCAGAATAACTTCATACAGAAAGCAGGGTAGACTCTTTCCACAACACTGAAATTATCCCTACAGTTCAAGAGCCCTAAGTCTGATTAGTAAAGCTAGATGGTTTGGGAAAGAGCAAGAATGTAGAACTGTTCTTTTGCAAAAACCAAGATATTTACTGTTACTAAATGAAGATGCTGTCACTATTATAGCACCATCCTTTAGCTACGATGAGGAACATGTCATGAAGAGAGTACAGTGCTACAAACTAGAGAAATAAAGGTCACTCTTGATTTTTCTGTCTTTTGATTATTTCACTATTCAGAAGAATAAACTGAGATGAAAACATTTCAACTATTTTTTACTAGTATTTTCCAGTTAGTACCTTGACAACCTCAAACTGAAATTTTAGGTTCACTGTCTAAAGAGGAGACAGTATAAGATCATGGTGTACAACTAAGTCCACGTGACTAACCATTCTTTTTGTACAAACTCATAGCCACCCAGGGAGGCTATGACACTCATTTCATTGCAAACCTGAAACTGTCCTGTGGACATGAATATTTTTTCCCCCAACTCTATTATAGGGAAGAGTAGGGTACAATAAAACAGGCTTAATCTTACAAAACTAGCATGAAAACTGAAAACAGCAGTTGAGCATGAAAATTGAAAATGTGAAGCAAAAGAAAAGTTATTTGAGAAAGCTCAAATAGTATTCCATTACATTTCTTCTAAGATTATCAAAAATATAATTAGACTCAGTAGTCTCAAAGGTTTTCCAGTTAGAAACCTACCAATTGCACATTTTTCTTGGCACTCTTCCAGACTTTCAAATCGGTTCTGATTTCCTTCACATCCCCCATAAACAAATTCTTCACATTGCTGAGTGAGAATATTGAAGAAGAACCTCTTCATCATCGCTTTGCATGGCCCATCATCTGCCTTCAAGGCACAAAATGAATGTATCAGTTTCAGTGGTGGCAACTGCGTATCTACAAGGCAAAAAGAAAAAAAAATGTAATGTAAAAAACCATGCGGTCTTCTATCAAAACCATAATAATTTTCTGTTTTCTTTTCATTTACTCTTAATATGTTCCAATTTTAAGGAAAGTATAAGAATAATAATGGGACCTGTAAAAAACCATGACAATTTGTTTATCTGAAAGTAAAGTTAATTAATTCACCAAAAAGATATATCTCATCAACTGCTTAAGTTTAATATCCATCAACTATTACAATATAGAATGAATTTTGTAGACACTTGTTAATCGTGATTAGTTTGCCAGTTGCTAGAGATGGAATTTTCAGTGATAATACTTCACACACTCTAAAATTCATAGCATGATTTATTTTTTTAAATGCTTTTAAACATCCTTGAAATTTCTATATTTTTAAAGAGAGAGAGACAGCGAGAGAGAGAAAGAGAGAAACAATTTTTATTTAGTTTTCATGCAGCTTTCATTGCTCCGAGACTCTGTTGTGTACCTGGTGCTGGGGTTCAAACTCGTGTACTTGTGCATGCTGGGCAAGCGTTAACCGCCAAGCCACTGCTCTAGCCCCTGAAATTTCTATTTTTGAAAAATTTTACACAATACTTTTTTTCCCTATATATATTGAAACATTAATGTGTTTTAGAGGGTTGCTGAAAATTTCTTCGTAGACAAATATCTGTATATAAGCAAAAATGATGTGAAAATATCATATTTTCTCCATTTCCATTCTGGTTATAATTGTCAAATGATACATTTGACATGATGTATTTATGAATAATTATAAATTCTGTTCATATTACTCATCTTAAGTTTTGTAGTGTTATAACTGATATTTTGAATTGAATTGAAAACAACCTAAATAGTGTATCTGACTTAGAGAAGACCAACGGTTAGTATAAAAGAATTGTGTGAGCTTCTATGCTCTGAACACTGTTTTGGGGGACTGATAAAAAATTTTCCATTGATTTTATAAATATCTGATCTCAGACTCATACCTCAGAATTGCTTAAATACATTAAAGAATTTAACCACGAATATAAATATTGTGGAATTTTGAATCAGTTATATTTTAGCTCAGAAGTTCTTATAGCTCTTCTCAAAAAATACAGTGGTCCTCATTCCCCAGTCAATGCAACATTAGAACGTTAGAACTCCAAATACTTGACGCAGTGTCTCAAACTCCATTGGTATGGATTGACACTTGTGATACACGCAGGACAACACACAGGTTTCCAAATATATTCAGGAAAAACATGTCTTATAACTCAACAATTTATATAAAATTCATTATTAATAATTCCTCTGCTTGCTTACTCAATGTATTTGATAGTCTTTATCATCAAGCTAAATACTTTGCATCTTCTTTCCCTGGGAATTATGTGCCCCTGTTTCAGCCTGCTATTCAATAATTTCGCCACAAGAGTGTGCCAGTACACCATAAAGTAAAAGCAAACCAGCGTGGTTTTCTGTAGTTATAGTAATAATTACAGCTAACTTCACAGAGTAATTACTCATCCTCAGGCCTTCTTTTGTAATTATATTATTTGGTGATCCCAACTTTCTGAGATTGGCATTATCTTCATTTTACAAATCATAAAATAACATTGCATAAACTAAGCAATTTTTTCAAATTCACACTGTGATGGACTTAGCATTGACCCCCAAATGGTTTCACAGCAGATCTCACTCATTCTTAATAACTGTGTGATATTGTCAGAGACTTGCATATGCGACTGATATTATGACAGATTTAATTAGATAATTTTCAGTAAAATGATTACATTTTTTTCTTAAATTTATGAAACTAAAAATACTTTCAACAATGAAAGGTGGTAATTCTATACCAATTGGTTAAAGAAACGCTATCAACTATTATTAAACATGTTTTATTAATTAGTAGCTGATTATTCCTCTTTACCATTCATAGCTAAGGTGCTTCTTATAGAAGTCTTGCATTACAATACCTTTTTGTGCATGGAGCTTCTTACTCATCCCTGAGCACAGAATCCCGAAATGGGATTCTTAGGACGTAGGTGTGCTATCTGAAATATAGTGCTTCACCATTCCACTCGAAAGAGATGGGAGTCTGTCTTGTTTTTCATTTCTTACTTAGATAACTTTTTGAACGTTAATAGTTGTGTGTTGAGCATGTATCACTCGGGCACTATGGCATCTCAGCAGGTGGACAGTAGCTCAGGTGGCAGCAGCAGTCTTGAAGACTTACACAAATGTTTGGGAGATTCAGGATGCCATGCAAGTCTATAACAGGATGCACAGCTGAGGAGTCAAGTCAAACTTTCCAACAACTTGAAATTGAGACCCAAAGAAAATGTTGACAGGTAATATTTATCTGTGTATGACCATGTGGGGCAATATGACAGGAATTTAATCTATAAAGTCACACTACTATAGTTATGGTGTATATTCGATCATTTTGTAGTTGTCTTCAGGTATTCTGTGTTCCACAGCTTGAGAAGGTGTCCTAGAATGTTGGATAAAAGGCTCAGTAGAATAATTGGTGCTGAAGGAAATGCCATGTCTTGCCTGTTAGAACCCTAATCATTTGGGCACTCCTCTGTGATTCTAGGGTTCTCAGGTAACAGAAGCCACATGCCATTTACATCTCTGACTAAAGAATTGGACTTCTCTAGAAGGGAAGAGTACAGACAGGTATTTTTTGCTTTCTCTGTACTAGAAAAGTATGCCAGATGCTTTTATGCAGTTTCCAACTATGTAAGTGTTATATCACCTGTTTACAATTTAGAACACTGGAATTCAGAGGGTTTAAATAGCTTTTACTTTCACAAAGATATGGATGGAATACCAAACTTGTGAATACAAGTCTGCTTGGTTCTAAATCTTCTGAAAGGTATCTGCCTTTCTCCAAATGCTCATGCTAATCTTGTGTCTCCTAATCCAAATGTTTTTTTTAAACCTTATCAGTACTTTTATTAAATATCATGTTTTTATCATTCTTATCAAGTGGTTTATTCTATATCATCCTCCCTGCTGCTGTTTGGGTTGTTTTGTGTTTGTTTTGTTTTGTTTTTAGTCAACTGTTAACTGTGAGAGAAGTGGAAAAATTCTGTATTTTCATGTAAACAACAGTACCTTATTTCAATGGATCAACATATTTCTATAAAGGATTCAATTTTATAGATATGATTTTGGCATCATGTCACAAGTTGTATCTCCAAAACTGAATTCATTCAGATGTGGTATCATGGCATTGCAAGGTTAATTAAAAAACAGAAAAACAAATCTAGGTAAGACCACGTAGCAAATAAGCCAAGAGGTCTCCAAGTCTGTGCTAAGATGAAAGTTGTTTCCTCTCCATCTAGGTCAGCAAGCTATCATGTAGTTACTGTAAGATTTGCCTTAATTATTAGTGAGTTAATTCTGGCTTCCCGGCTGGCCGTGTCAACAGCAGTAATTTCCTGGCTCATTGTGGCAGCTCTTGGTTAACTGGCATGTATTTTCTCAGCCAGTGGAGGGAGACTGGACAGAGGGGATACTGGGAGCGCTGAGAGCTGTTCTCCTTGTACTTCCTGAGACCAGATTGCTTTTATCCCTAACCTTCAGGGTGTCATTGCTTTATCCCACTCTCATTTGAGAAAAGAGTTAAATGAAGAATGAAAATTCATCTCCTAACACCCACACATCTATTTTGTAAAGGCACATTGTGGTTTTATATTTTGAAATAATGTTCCATCTCTAGGAAATTTTTATAATACCATTTTTTTCCATGCCAAGCTCTCAGGTCGTCAAGCTTGGATGAGTCTGTCTTTTTTTGCATCAATAGCAGCAGCTTACGCATGCTCTGTCACCCTACTTACTACTATGTACCGCTATGGCCTGTCTGCCCTTCACTCTATGAAACTGTGAGTTCCTTAAGATTCTGGTCTCCGCAGCACGGTTTTCTTTGCACCAACAAGTTACCAGTCCCCAAAATGTATTTATTCATTTTCTTAAAGGAAAATACAGTGGATATCATCACTTTTAAGAATGTTTAGATGTATGAAATAGAAATGCATACTTATGGGAATGTATAATACAAACTGTTGTGTAAATAACTCAGGCTATCACAATTTTAATATTCTTTATAATCAATAGTTTGAGATGTTTATCAATAATTTACTAATTTGTTTTAAAATGCTAATTAAGTAAAGCATAAATCCATGATAATAAATGCTATACAATCTTTTCCTCATTCTATTTTTCATTATTAAGTATCTTCATTTTTAGACAGAGTGCTATAGGATTATAACTAACTTCCATTAGTCCTGGGATGTGCTCCCTGAGTGGACTATTAGATTAAGTTCATCGCTGACATTCTCATTGTGAGAATATGGGGAAGAAGGGGAGAAAAGCTGAAACTTCAGGCATCTGTGTTGCCTTTGCTTCCCCCACTGCTCCCAGCTCTAACAGTACCATCATGTTTCTTTAGCATTTTGCTCCTGGCAATATCCCAGAGCTACTCCAGTGTTTGATAGGGTAGTTCAGAGACATTCTTGCTCTGGTAACTTGATGCTTGATGTTGGACTGAGTTTAAAAATAAACACATTGAGTTTAAGAAGTTTCTAGAGAAAAATAACACTTTGCAAAAAATAAATAAATGAATGAATTTTAGACTAACCTTGAGAACTTTGACTAGCTAAACAAGATAAATGTGTAACACTTTACCTGTGACATTTGTATGTTCTTCATCTTCCTCCGGGGCAGCATTAAGAGGTGCAGGGGCAAGACTAAGCAGCAGACATACAGAAGTCCAAAAAATGTGTTCTTTCTTCATTGCATAAATCATCTGTGAAACACAGAACCCAAAAATATTTAGTATATAAAGTGCTCATATGGACTCATCTCTTGACTAGTAGGAATGTGAAATCTGTCTCCAAGACTCATGTATACCATAAGTTATATTTATAACATTTATGTGATACATTTAAATTTATGGAGAAAAAATTCTTAGTACATAAAGTTAATAATATTCAAGTGTACAGGTAATATTTCAACATTGAAGATACAAATTTGGGCTGGAGTGGTGGCTCAGCAGTTGGAGTGCTTGCCTGGCATATGTGAGGACCTGAGTTCAAACCCCAGCACCACATACACAACTAAGTGTTGGATTATCTCTTTCTTTCTCTCTCATTCTCTCTTGCTTTCTTAAAAGAAAAAAAAAAAAAGAAGAAGAAGAAGAAGAAGAAGAAGAAGAAGGAAAAGATACAAAATCAACAGGAAGTGCCTGAGAGTCATGGGTACAGCTGTGTATATTAAGGTCCATTTCATTTGCAATTGTACTTTCCATATCATTTTTCACAGCTATTCTTATTTTTCAGAACTAATTACAATTTCAATTTTTCTTTTATGTTCTTTTTGTTTTTTTTTGTTTTCAGGGCTGAGGACCAAACTCGGGGCCTTGCACATGCTAGGCAAGTGCTCTGCCACTGAACTAAATCCCCAACCCTTTCTTTTATGTTCTTAATGCAACTTTTAATTGAGGATTTCTCTCTCCCTTTGCTCCCTATTTTAAAGAGGAAACACAATTTCAGAAATTCCAATTTTGTTTCCTTCAAGACATATTTGTTTATAGCTGATTTCCTAACCAGGTTTTCTGTGAGCCAGCAGACAGACAGAACTGCAGACAAAAGAAATGTCTAACATTTCAGCCAGTCCTCTTTACCTATTCATCCTCCCCCAATTTAGAATGATCTGTTTCAAGAGTTCCACAGAAAAGTGACTGTACGGGGTGAACCATCCCTTCTACTCTCGAACGGAAGCCGATTTCAGCAGGAGAATGAGACTTTTCCTGTTTCAGAATGATTTAAAGATCTATGGAAAAATAGTAATGGAAAAACACAAGGAACTCTTGAAAACAAAATGAATTCTTCTTTGGATCCAACGGTGAAAGGAAATGTGTAAAGTTCATGCAACAAGCTAAGAGGAAGAGGGAATACGTGCTCATGTTCATCCTAGGATGCCTGTTGAGTCAGGAAGGAAAGTGGTCAACTGCAGGGCAGGGACAGATATTCCACCCAAGGAGATGTAGAGACTTCTCTGAATTTATCCCAGTGACAGACACAATACATACTATTAAACAGAGGAAATATACACCATTAAGATGTTGATAGTCTTAAAAGAAATAATAGAGCAATACATTCTGTTTTATTATGCTTTCTTAAAATCACTGGTGGAATGTATAATCTATTTTCTCATGACACTTTGGAAAGGTTGGCACATATTTGATTTTTAGTCAGTGGCAGGATTATATGCCTTGTCATAACGCACTATATAAATTCATAAAATATATGCAAGCGTATATTTGTATACATATATATATATGCTCATGTATATATGCACATCTGATTGTAAAAAATATTTCTACTAAAGTTCTAGACTTCATTTTATTTTTGAATATATATTTTTTAGAGTTTTTCTACTTTCATTTGATTCTGTGATACATAATCCTGCTACACTTTGAAGGTAACATATCATTTTTTTGCATATTTTGACTCAGCTAGCAGTGGAGATTGAGTGCTTGGTGAAAAACTCAAGAATTAGGACTCCAGGGGTTGGAGTGGTAGCTAAGTGGTTATGGCACTTGCCTGGCATGTGGGAGGATCCAGGTTCAAGCCCTAGCTCCATGTATACAATTAAGAGTCAGAGCAACGAAAACCAAATGAAAAACTAAATAAAATTGATTCTCTCTTTCTCTCTCTCTCACTGTCCCTCTCTCTCTTAAAAAAATAAGACTCAAATTGTATTGCTGATTTGTGTGCATCTAGGAATATGTGACAACTAACTATATCATTATGTAAATCTCTAATGCACTAATAAAAAAAATAGGCCTCTAATTTCAAGTTACTCTCTTTGGAAAAGTGTTCACAAAACTTAGTAATTTAGTCTTTGGTTACAAGGATCCAAAACAAACTTGGACAAATTTAAGTGAAAGGTAATCCATCTTTGTTATAGAAAATGGGAACCATCTGGGACTAGAAGGGTAGGTTTATGTTGGCTCACAGAAACAACTAGAGTTAGGGGGCTAAATTCTACCAGTAATCTCTTCTTGGTGCTAACTGCTTACAAATATTTTATTCTCTCTCAGTGTGGCACAACTTTTTCTATGTGGTTTGATGCATGATCAATTATCATCTCTATGTTTTACACCATCAGGATTCATCCATCTAAATAGTGTGACTATTCTTTTTATACACCAGCTTCAAACAGCTCATAGTTCAACTTAGAAAAAGTGCCATAATTTAGACATTTGAAGTGGAGCACTATGGGAGAACTTCATGTGTTTGATGGGCCCTAAACAGGATTTGGTGGACCCTAATCAGTCAGGGTTCTGGAATAAGAACATGTAATAGCTTGGCAAGTCTGAATAGAATTATATGTTTGGGAAGTGAAGTGAATGAGTATAGTCTCCAAAGGAGGGGATTGTTTCTTCCAGAATAAGGAATGAGTGTTGACAGGTGAAACACTGTCTACACACATTAAACTATAGCTAAAATAATTGTGAAAACAGTATTAAGAATGATTTTACTGATGACATCACCTACTGATATAGAAAGAGTTAGAAAATTTTTGAATTATATGGTTGCAAAGAGTAAATATTTGAGGATATGTCTTTACGTGTAAAGAAAGAATTTATCTGGAATTCAATTTAAAAAAGTGAAGTTTTCCTTTTCATAGACTTTTTTAAAATTTTTATTTACAGGAAACTGAGCAAAGTTGGGTGGGAAGCTGGAAGACAGGCAGTTGCTTTTGCACAATACTGGCTCCAAGCGGGACATGACGGGAAAATATGTGAAATGGTTTTAACAAACAGTACAGCAGTTTCATAGGAGTGTCCGCTAGTGCTAGACTTGATAATACCAGTATTTCAATCTGAAGCATTTCTAAGTAGGCTTTGATTGGGTAACAGTTTAGTTGAAAAAAGCAAAAAGACCAGATGTCACTTTTGGTAAGCAATGTTCTTTGCAAGCTTTCAAAGTCCTCCTATGCTGGTTCTCAGTGAGGTTTTTGAGGGTGTATTGAATTTTTTCCACTGTCACTTTATGGATGACTGCTATTCTTTTACAGCCCCCTGTAATTAGTGATCTTTTATGCCATTGCTATCATGGCATGCTCAATCTAACAGCATAACTTTAGATTTTTCTTCTACTAGTGTAGCAGCTTCAGTGTTTCTAAACGAATCCTGGACCAGGATTTTATTTTTTCTTTCATTATTGACAGTTGCTCCACATTTTCCCATTAAACTCTAATCCAATATTCAACTGCCAGCTGGTGTCAGGTCCAGGATGTTATCCAACTCTGCAGCATTTTTCTATTGACCTAATACCTTTGCTTTATTTTCTTTGTCCAAATTAATTAACTTGAACACTGTAGGGCTTCTTAGAGGAGATTCAAAAGTCTGGATGAACCTAAACGTAAACAAATTGTGGTAGCTACACATCGTTTCTCCTAGAAGCTTTCCTTCCTCTGTTTGACTATTCTGACTTTTGTATTGCAGTCACTTCCAATATATATGATATACAGATGATTTGGGAAGCTGGACATCTTTTCATTTACTGTGTAGGAGCATTCACCTTGCTTGGAGTTCGTACTTGACCAATGGCTTACTCCAGAGACAGTAGCAAGGCACACTCAAATGTGAATTACTATTCAGATATCCCCTTCTTAGACTACTAGGTGGTTGAGTGCCCAGAAAGCTTTAAGATAAACCAGTTTCACCTTCCGTTCTCTAAGGAATTCCATTACTATTACATTTTCCCAGCGTGTTCAATACCCTGCTATGGTATATTCCATCTATATATTTCATTTGAATTCCCTGATATTCTCCAACATAGTTTGTCACCTTTATCTTTTGCTTGAACCACACTGTTGTTCAAAAATTCTTTTGTGAATAATATCAGATTTAAGGTACAGACAAATGTATATGCCAACTCTGATAGATCCTACAAAATCTCTTTTTTATTTTTGGAGAAATCCAGCTTTCTTAAAATTCGAAAATATAGATGTATAAAATTACTACTAATGAATTTGTTTCCCCATAGAAAATGTCATGTGAGGATCTGCTTCATAAGCCATGGTTCTAGTTTTCTAGTAGAAATGTCCTCTTAAAGAAAAAATGTCCTAATTCTTATACCTATGAAGAACAGTTTTTATATAATGACTATAGTATATACAGTGACATACTTATAAATGCTTGGAATGCACCTTGCTTTATCTTGGTTCCAACCTTTCCCCTTCTCCTCCCTTCCTATCATCCCTTGCTATTCTTTGATATATATTAGCAATAGGATTAAGCATTTACAGAATTATGACCCTGTTTTTGGGGATTTTTTTTATTTTTGGATAAATATAGGACCCAGAAGAGAAGCAAGGGATTGGGGAAGCAGAGGAGGGAGATAGAGGGTGTGGCAGGGTGGGGATATTGACCAAATCTATATTGCTGTATTGTGTGCATTTAGGAATATATGACAACAAATCTCATCATTATGTACAACTATAATGCACTAATAAAAAATTTTAAAAAAAGATTCAGGTAGTATCTATCAATTGATGTAAATGACTTAAAAATTCTGCTACATGAAATGTGTCATTTCTCCAGCTAACTTTTTTCTTTGAGATTTTTTTTATTAAGGATTTGAGTTGTTATACAATCATAAATGTGTATAAAGTAACAATATAATATGCACTTGATATGAAACTATAGTTATCCCCTCATTGCCCACACCCCAGTCTCTAGATTCTTCTCTAGTATGCCAATATAAGATATATAAGTGTCCATATATATGATTATGAATTTTTTTAGAATTAAATGATTCTCGTTAACTAAAAAAAGAAAAGAAAAAGACTTTTTTAAATTCAGAATTGTTTTAGATTTACAAAAACAGTGTGAAGAGAGTATAGACATTTTTCATAAACCTGACACTAGTTTACCTATTACTAACATTTTCCATTAATACAGTATATTTATCACCACAAATCTACCAATATTGATATGCTATTAATTGAAGAATTCCAAGCAATTTATATAGATACTCTAACCTCAAGGAGAAAGAACATAACTCCCCACTCTCTAAGTGTGTTGTATATAGTGAATTCTTTCCAAAGTGTATATTGTGGACAGGTGAGAGTCAGAAATATCTCTACACTGGAGAAAACTAATCATAATTACCCTAGCCAGGTGATGAAGGTGAATTATCAATAGTCATAAATCATGCTAGAGTATGTCCCCTTTGTATCAGGTGATAAAAATGATACTTTGCTTCTGTGATCTTATTACCCCAAACTCACAACCATCATTTTATTGTGAGAAAAGTATCAAATTTGAAAAGAGAAGCATTGTACAAAATACCTGGCCAGTAGCATCTCCTTCATTAACGCCAACTGATATTCCATTATATGTGTATAGTACATACATCCATTGACCTGATGATGAATATTTGCCTTGTTTTCATATCACGGTTGTTGTGAATAATGTTTTAATGAAAATTCCACTGTCTTTATCCATTCATCTGTTGATAGGCACCTAGGTTGGTTTCATAACTTGACTGTTGTGAATTGCACTGCTAAAACATTGATCAGCGTTTATTACTATCGTAAGCTGATTTTAGTTCTTTTGGATAAATGCAAAGGAATGAGATAGATGGGTCATATGGATCATATGGTGGTGCCATTCCTAAATTTTTGAGGAATTTCCATACTGCTTTCCAAAGTTGTACTAACGTGTGGTCCCACTAACAATGTGTAATGTTACCTTTTATCCTACTTTCTCTCCAGCAATTTTTGTTGTTTGTATTCTTGATGATACCATTCTAAGTATAAGGAGATGAAATGTGTGCAGTTTTTATTTCATTTCCCTGATTACTAAAGTTGTTGAACATTCTTTTCATATATTTGTTGGACATTTGCATTTTTTTAGAGCGAGAGAGAATGTGTGTGTGTGTTTTATTTTATTTAGTTTTATCCGGATTACATTGCTTTGACACTTAGTTGTGTACATGGTGCTGGGGTTTAAACTCATGTCCTTGCACAAACTAGGCAAGTGCGATACCACTGAGCCACCATTCCAGCACTGCATTTCTTACTTTGAGAAATGTCTAGTTAGATCATTTTCCCATTTATTGATTTGGGTTATTTATTTTATTTTGGTGTTGTTTTTTGAGTTCTTTATATGTTTGGATATTAATCCCCTGTTGGAAGAGAGTTGAAGAAGAGAGAGGATATTTGAAAATGGTTTATATGATAAGGAATGTATGATCAGAATACAGTCAACCTTGTGCATCAACAATTAACTGTGAATAGAAAATATTTTGAAAATATATATCTGTAATAATGTATAGACTTTTATTTCTTGTCATTATTTCCTAAGGAATATATATAAGAACTGATTACATAGCTTTTAAATTACATCAGGCATTATAACTAATCTAGATATTATTTAAAATATGTGTGAGGATGAATGTACTTTATGTAAACACTGTCCCATTTTATATGAGGGATTTGAGCATCTGCAGATTTTGGTGTCCTTGGAGGTCCTGGAAGTAATATCTCAAAAAATACAGAAAGATGACTATTCATGCAGAATTCTTATTACAACTCAATGCAAAAAAAGATAAGTAGCCCAATTTCAAACATGGGTAAAGGATATGATTAGACATTTCTCTATAGAAGATATATAAATGAACTATAAGAATAAGAAAAGATGCTTGACATCATTAGTAAGGAAGTCAAATTCAAAGTCAAGAAATACCACTATATACACAAGGATGGCTGTGATCAAAAACTCAGATAACAAGCACCGGCTAGGACTCCACTCCTGTGGAGATACCTAAGTGAAATGAAATCATGTGTCCACACAAAGACATGTTCACGAATGTTCATGGCCACAATATTCAATATAGCCAAAAAGTGAAGTAATACAAATAATCAACTGGTGATGGATAAATGAAATGTGGTAGATTCATACAATGAGAAATGAAGGAACTAAGTACTGAAAATACTGCAACATGGATAGATCCTATAAATGTTATGTAAGTGACAGAAGCAAGACTTAAAAGACCAAATATTTTACGATCCTGTTGTAGGAAATGTCTATGATAAGCAAGTCTATATAGACAGACAGTAGATTTTTGGTTGCTGAGGGATGGTGGTGTTGGGAAGGCAGGTAGAGGGAATGTTAATTCATCTTGAATTTCTTTTTGAAGTTTTAAAAAATGTTCTTAATTTAGATAGCGTTCCAATTGGATAATGTTCTCAGACCCTGTGGATTACATTGATAAAAATCACTGAACTTTATATCTTAAATGAGTGTATTATGTTATATGAATTATATCTCAACAAAACTATTTAAAAAGTAAAAAAAAGGAAAGGAAAAAGGTTCTTCCATTTCATAGCTTGTATTCTCATTCTATTGATTGTATCCTTTACAGAAAATGTTAGTATGATGTAGTCACTCTTATTTATTTTTGCTGTTATAGTGTATGCTTTGGGCTTTATATCTAAGAAACCATTGTTAAGATCAAGGACAAAAAAGTTTTTCTTTAATTTTTTTTCCAGAAGTCCTTCAGTTTCATATACTCTCTATTATAACCAAACTCATAGAAACAGAGAGTACAGTAGTGGTTTCAGAGCCTGGAGTTTGGGAAAAAATCTAAGTTGTTCAATGGTTATAAAGTTTCAGTTATGCAAAATGAATAAATTCTAGAGATCTGTTGTACAATGTAATGCTTATTGTAAATACCAGTATTTAATTCTTCATAATTAAGAGTAGGTCTCACATTAAGTGTTCTTACAACAACATAACAGAAACTAGGAGACACAAAAACCTTTGACACGTTTTGGGCGTTTGCTACTTTTTTGGTGGATGTGTTCATGGGTGTTTCCATATGGTCAAACTCTTTGTTACGGTTGGATATAAAATGTCTTCCAAAGATTCATGCCTTGAAGACTTGGTCCCCAGATCAGCAATATTCGGAGGTGGAGATTTGGGCAGTGAATGGATCATGATTCTAACCTCATTAATGGATTAATCCACTGAGGGATTCACAGATGAGTGAACTATAAGGAGTTAGTAAATGTAGCAGGTAGAACCGATTTGAAAGGAGTAGATATTTGGGGAGTACCCTTGGGGACATGTTCATGGCCTTTCCTTCTTTCTCTATTTCCTGGCGGCCATGAGATGAGGAGCTTTCCTCTGCCACATCCTTCTGCCACGATGTTCTGCCTCAACTCAGGCCCAAAACGATGGAGCTGTCAACCACAGACTGAAAATTCTGAAGCTGTGAACCAAACTAAATATTTTCTACTTTATGTTTTCTTCTGCCTCAGGTATTTTGTCACAGCAATGAAAAACTGACTAACAGGCTCATTGAAATGTGCATATTAATTATGGGCAATTATTTGTGTATAACTTATACCTCAAAAAGTTACTTTAAAACATGATATATAAATAAATCTATATGGAACATTTATCTATATAAAGCCAAACATGAGTTCTTATGTGTGCATTTAACTTTATTCTATAACCACATAAACCATTCTAAATACCTTCCTTATTTATCTGTAAACTACCACTCCAACAGTGAGAAACCAGACTTCCATCCATCCAACCACATAATTGTTCTTTTTCTTACATATGTAAGGCAATGTTACAATTGTTAATCCATATCCTCATGAGATAAAACCTTGTCAACAAAAGTGCTTTTTTTATGTGCAGGCCCTTTTCCCCTTGCTCTTGCAGATTCCACTCATTTGTAAAGTTATTTAGATCAGCACTGACCCCACTAATTCCTTTAGCAAGTAGTTTCATATATTTTTAATATAATGTAATTTTTGTTGCCACATTGCAGATTCTTCCTGGTATTCCTGATCCAGGAATGTACCATGTCATATATTCATTAATGTACTATCAATGAGTAGTTCATTATCTAAAAATGCCTTGTACTTCCCCTATTCATTTATCCTATCCTCTCTTCTAAACTCTAGTGATCAGTGATATTTTTATTTTCTCCATAATTTTCCTTTTTTCAGAATGTCAGAGAATTGTAATCAAATCATATGAAGTCTTTTCAGATGGATTTCTTACATTAGCTATATGCATTTAAGATTTTTCCATATCTTTCCAGGTAGTATATAGCTCATTATTACTTTTTTATGTCATTAAGTAATATTCAATTGTGTGGTTTTACCACAGTTTGCTTATTTATATGCTAAAGTCCATCTTGAACAATCCCAGTGTTTGTTAATTATGACTTAAACTTCTATAAATATTTGCATGCAGTTTGTGTGTGGACATAAATTTTCAAATCAGTTGGACAAATATATAGGAACATGATTGCTAGATCATGTGTTAAGACTATGCTTACCTTTTAAAGAAATTGACCATTTTTCAAAATGACTTAGCATTTTGTACTTCTGCCTCCAATAAAAAAACTTGTTACCTATATATATCCTCACCAGCATTTGGACTGCCATTTTCTTGGGTTTTAGGTATTCTCATGGGTGTCTTCTTTAACTTCGTTATTGTTTCAAGTCCCAATTCCCTGATCACGGTGATAAACATCTTTTCATATGCTTATTTGTTCAGGTGTCTGTTCAAATTTTTTTTGTTTTTAAATTGGATTGTATTTTTTTATTGTTAAGTTTCAAGAATTCATTCACTATTATGGGTATGTGCTTTTTATCAGATATGAAGCTGGAAATATTTTTTATGGGGGTCATATTTTTTATATTGGGTTCAATGACTGTTAGGATGCAGCATTCAGTGGACTTTGGGTTTGAATTTTTTTCCTTTTTTGGTCTTGCATCACATCACACTATTACACTGAAGTGCCTGGAAATACACTGATTTTGGAAAACACTCTCTTGGTGTCACGAATAGTTCAATATTTCAGAGTCCATCAGTTTGAAAGTACAATTGGAATACTTCCTTGATATTTTGACTCAATATCTTGCCTTAAAATTTATTGTTTTTGTACAGATCCACATTACTTTTACTTTTTATTTTCCATTTAGTTAATATTTCACTGTCCGGACAACTGCAGCAACATGATAGGAGTACAATATGTCAATTACTATTCTTTTTTCCAAATCTTGTAACTCTTAAGTAATCTGATCTTTATTATTTATTTAAAACTTCCAAGCCTGGCAGCCAGTTTAATGGTGCTTTTAAACCAAAGACTGTTGATGAATCGTGGCTGGTCACATTCAGAACAATAGGGTTCTGACTCAGTTAAGCCTCTCATAGCTGAAATTTTGTTGTTGTTGTTGTTGTTTTTTTAAAAAGAGACAGAAAATTTTTTTCATCTGGTTTTTGCTTTTCAATTATTTGTTTGTATATGTGGTGCTGTGCATCAAATCTAGTACCTTGTGCATTCCAGGCATTTACTCTACTACCTAGCCACCTCTCTAGCCATCATAGGTGCAACTTTGCCCTGGGTTTTAAAAAAACATTTTCAAATACCATTTGTTACATCTGATATATCAAGGTACAATATAACAGTTTAGTCAAAAATGCTTTAGGCATTTATTTGAGCTTATCAACTGTAAAGAACTGGTCTGTTTCAAAGGAAAATTAAAGAACGAAAGTTGACTCTCTCTCTCTCTCTCTCTCTCTCTCTCTATATATATATATATATATATATATATATATAACTATATATATATAAATTAGAGCTTGGTAAAACCCAGGCTTGGGTGAAAGGTTAAGTTCATGTATTGGACCAAGCAAAGGCATAGCAACACATAATCCAGGCCAACCATAGATGTATGTGTTGTACAGGTGGGGGAAGGGGAAAGGTAGGAAGAATAGGAAGGAATTTAGGGAGACATTCAAGAACATAGCATACTGTTTACACTCCTGAGAATCCAAATAATACTTCTGCAATCATTTAATTCTGGAAAATTCACAATCTAAGCATTTATATTGCTTATAGGGGTGAAATATAGTAGAATGAAGGACAATGGTGTGAGTAATGTGGGAGTAATTCTGGTTTAAGAACATATGCATATCATATTGTTACTTTATATGCATTTACGATCATACAATAACTCAACTCCTTAAAACATAATTTAGAGCTTGGGACTTAGTATCTTTAAAAATGTAAGTAAATATAAATTTATTTTCCCATAATATTTAAAATCAAGTATAATTGTCATATCATCATAATTAATCATTTAAAATAACTCTTAGTCTGGGTACCTCTTTCTGGTATGTTGACTTCGGCATTTCTTGGTAAAACCTCTTTAATTCTAATTTGGCCTCAGAAGTTGTTTAAACCAGATTAGATTATATAAATGTGCTAGTGAATAGTTGCGTGTGACATGTTAAACACTAGGAGAGATTTGCAAATCAAGGCCAAATCTGGATCCTTGAGGAATTTACACTACTTGAAGAATTTTGCTACAGTTAAGGAAATGTCAATAAATTCCCTGAACCACAAAACATAAAAAAGCATGATGTGCCCTGATGATATCCAAGATGCATGGAGAGACATCAAGAAAACAATATTATAAATTATAAATGGAATAGCAGCTAGAATATTGCAGAGGATCAGACTTTACACTATGAACAGGGAGTTATCAGTAAAACTACACAGAAATGGGAAAATGTGAGAGACATTTTGAGTTAAATATTGATTAAATTGAGTAATCAAGCAGATAAAGGATGTGAAGGACAGATGATTCAAGGATATCCCAAGTGTGTTGTGTGCTAATCATACAACTAGGAACATTTAAACAAGTATTACTTGGTGTGAATGTTGGGGTTCCATTTAGCTCTGGAAAGATTACACAATTAAAGCTTTTCTGAGAGAACTATATGTGGGCCATTAGACATGAAGCAGGAGCTTGGTCATGGGGCAGGATCATTTCACCATGGCAAAGGTGGATATTACCTATTGGATAAATCTCTCCCAATTAATTATCTGTTCGATCTTAGTACTGATCATTCATTTTTAGGAATTTTTTTGACTTTATGGACACAATCCATTAATTCTTTGACTCCATTGAAACTGCTGATTCTTAAATAAACCAGTCTGATTCTTGCTACTTCCAGGTCTGCAAACATTCTTATTCTGACCCTAGTCATATATCCTCTTCTCCCAAAGATAACCTAAAGGTCTTTAAGTACCATATTTAAAAAAAGACCATTACCAGTTTCTCTGTCACTCTTTATCTTCATAATCTGTTATTTTTTATTTTTTAAGTTGTCATTTCATTATTGAGTTGTATTTTACATAATATATGTTATTGACATAAGCTCTTCATCAAATAAATACATATATGTATTGATATATGTATATGATGTACATACATACATCCATGCATAATATTTTCTCAGCTTATTTTTCATTTTAATGCAAAGTTCTTTTAATGCACAAAATATTTCAGTTCTGGTAAATTTTATTTTAAAATAATTCAATAGCAATTAATATAGTCCTGAAATTTTACAAATATCATCAGAATCAATTTTACAATATTTTATTTCATTTTCATTATCTCTTAGGAAATACCTACCCTTTAGCAATTACCTCCTCACTCTCAATTTCCTCCACCTCTGAACCCATAGGAAACTGTTACTCTATTACTTTCTGTCTCTATGAATTTCCTGGACACTTCATATAAATAGAATAATATAATAAATGGTTGTTTTTATCTGATTTCTTCCCCTTAGCCATTTTCAAGTTTACCTTAAATTGTGGTGTATACCTATATTTCATTTCTTTTTTATTTAAAATAAAACATTGTGTATACTTGTGTGTGTGTGTGTGTGTGTGTGTGTGTGTATATATATATACACACACACTACAGTTTATCCATTTCTCAGTTAATGAACATTTGTGCTGTTACCACTTTCTGGACAATATGAGTAATGCTGTTATGAGCATTTATGCATAGGTTTGATGTGAACATATGTTTATGTTTATATTTCTCTTGGGTATGCATCAGGGAATATTGTTGGATTACTTCATTTCTGTCATGAGATAACTGAAGCAGGATAATTTTATAAGGAAAAAATAGTTTTTTGTTCTTTTTGTTTCTATTAGCTCACAGATTGGAAGCCTGAAAATCCACCATCACTGGTGAGGGTCCAATGGCTAATAAAGTCATGTCAGGAGCTTATGGAGGAGTGATAGTTTATGTGGCTAAATAAAGCCAGAGAAGGCACTCACAGCTGTGGGCACTATGGCATCTGGAGTAACAATGAATGATGAATTCATCAAGTTTTTAATAATATGAAAGGCTCATGAAAGTGCACCCTTAAAATGCAAGATGATTTATGTTAGTTCTAAAAATGTCATTAAAAAGAAATTTACAGTTATTAAACACCAGTGGCAAGTAAATGGCTTGAATGATATTAAGGACCATTCGACACTTGGAGAGAAATTGGGAAGCAATGTAATAATTTTACTTAAAGGAAAACCATTATAAAATGACCAGTAAGTGCCATCTGGATCTTAAGAGGGTTTCATTTCTCCAGCTCAGTCCATTGGAATAGTATTAGGTACTTTTTTGGTTTTTTGTTTTCCTTTCCACTGGGCTGTTCCAACCAGTGAATGAAGGAGTTATCATTTATTTAAGCAGCCTGTCGGTGATTGCCTTTAGACTCTAATATGGTTACTTTTATGTAGAACCCAAGGAATGCCTTCCTGTCTTATTTTAGTTGAAACAGCTGGTTAGATGCCTCCCTTGCAGCAAGCACTACAATTAATGTGATTATCAGTGTGAATAGCTTAGAATACTGCAAATGGTAAACAGATTGAATGAATGGTCGGATGGTGAACTTTTTCAATATTATTTACAGCTTCACTTGATTGTACTTCTGCGAGGTGCTGGAGCCTTCATACATCTCTTCATGTCACCTTTTGTGACATGATATCATAAATATAACACTATACCTTAAAAGCAGTTTTTAAAATGAGTTTAATCCCCCAAAAGGAATATCAATTAAGTTTTATTAACTGTGTTATCAATTATCCTCATACCTCGGTGTTCATTCCTCTTACCTCAAATCTTCTTAAAAGGAATAGCTGTTATTAATGCTATTTTATTTCCATTGAGTGTACACTACTGAATAAGCATAGTTTTGTTTACCATGTAACTCTTGGAACACTAAAGCTATTATGGTATCAGTCATGATGCCAATTTCTGTATAAAAAAGCTTTAATTGAACTTGTTTTGAGTTCAAACTCCCCACCCTCACAAAAATGGCCATGTTGCACTAAAAATTGTGGCACATTAAAAAAAGAAAAAGCCAGAGAAGGATTTAAAAGTTGGTCTCAAGCATAACAACTTGTTCTCACAAGAACTCAGGGATCCCATGAAAGCTACCTTGATCCCTTTCAAAGGGTTAAGTTCCTCAAAGGAGAGAGGACCTGCCACTGTGTCCCATACCTTAAAGGTTCCATATCATCTACCCCTATCACCACCTTGTGGACCAAGTTCCCAATACACAAACCCTTGGGGAACAAACCACATATGAACCATACCATATTTTAGCTCTACATTTAGTCACATGAGGAACTATCAGACTTTTTTCCAAAGCAGCTGTACTATCTTACATTTCTACCAATAATGTCTTATTTGTTTGTTTATTTCGTTACTTAAGACTAGAGATTGAACCCAAGGGCACTTTACCACTGAATGCTTTTTATTTTAATAGACCAGTTCTTTCAATTTTTTAAAATTTTGAGACATAATCTCATTAAATTGTCCAGGCTGTTCTAAAACTTATAATTCTCCTGCCCAACCCCCAAGTTGTTGGGGTTAAAGGCATGGCCACTGTACTCAGCCCTTGCTTTATTTTTGAATAGCAATTATCTCTATTTGTGTATTTATTTGCTTGCATGTTTGTTGCTTCCACACCTAAAATATTTCTATTTTTATATGCATGGAGTACATTTAATATTTATTTAAAATTTTACTTATGTGATAGGTATTTGTCAAGTCAAATAAGGAAAATCAGGATGATTGTTGAAATTTAAGCAATAAAGATATGATATATATGTGGATGAGATTACTAAAGAAAGCTGTGTCTAGAAAAGAGGTAATTAGGTAAAAGAAATATATAATTTACTTCAATATTTATATTAGTTTTCTTAAAGAGAAAATATATAAAAGACAAATGATCTGTGATGAAACTAAGCAAAGATCTAACAATAGGGAAAGGGAAGAACTTTTGAGATTTTTAACTTGCCAATATGAGCCCTTCTATGGGAAGATAGCTCATATCAACTATAATATCCCAATAGCCCTCCTATCCAATAAGATGTATGTTACACAGAAAACTGATGATCAGAAAGAGACTATAACTTCACTAAATAGAATTAGAGATTTAATCTTTGAACTCATATATCTGTAACTCCAGAGTTCATGGTGACTTTGCTATAAAATGCTACCATCACAAGAATTGGTCAATTTGTCTCCAGCATTGTCTAGAAGGCACCTTGCCTCTAGTTGCCTATAGGATTACGCATACTGCAGATGGCTATGACCCACGTGGACTAACCCAAAGAATCACCCAAGCTGTGTTCCAATTCTCCTCTTCCCTTCTCCCTCTCTCTTTTCTTTCATTTTCCCCTTTCTCCTTTTTTACTTCCTCTTTGCCTTCCTTTTCTTTTTATTGTTTGCCTAGTGGTTAAGAGGAGTGTTCCGGAATAGGGCTGAACTGTGTTCTACCCCAAATTCATATGAAGTCCTAACATCTAGGACCTTAGAAAGTGGCAATGTTTGGAAATATGGGCTTTGAAGAGCTAATTATGGATAACTGAGGTAACTGGAGATGGACCCTAATCCACTATGTCTATCGTTCTTATGAAAAGAGATTAGGACACAGATGCACACACAGAGGAAAGACTGATCATCTGTAAATGAAAGATAGAAGACTTAGAAATTCACCATTACTGATCCCTTGTTCAAATTTCTAACTTCCACAACTGAGGAAATAAATTTTTATTGCTTATTTTGCCTGTATGTGCTGTCTTGCAGCCATAGCAAATTAATAAAAGCTAACCCCACAGAACTTCAAATGATCAGTTATGCAATATACTACTTATATAAATTTGATAAGCTATGTCTCTCTGTGTCACCATTTTACTTATCTATAAAATCAATATTTTACCAGAACCTATCTTAGAGTGTTTTGTAAGAATTAAATGAAAATGAATTAAAATAATGATTAACTCAATAAATGTCAGGAATAGTTTAATAAATGTTATCAAAATTTTATGAGTAATACTCGCTTGCTTACTTTTTATTTTTGTTGAGTTTTTGTTGCTTCATGCTGGAAATCAAACCCAGAACCTCCTGCATGCTGCACACACGCTTTACACTAGGCGACACCACGAGCTCCCTTGTAATTATTGAAACTATTTTGGGTACATTGTAAAAATGGAAGCACATTGAGTGATGAGACTCTTCTAAGGCCTAAGAAAATTGAAAATTACACTGATTTAGAAAGAATTTAAGGCCAAACTGAGAGGCATTTTTCTTCTAATTTAGTTAGATACAGGAATCAAGTATTGGTAGACTATAAGGTAGAAGACTGAAATAGTATATGTCCCAAAGTCAAATGAATGTTCTTCTAAAAGTCCAAACCATTGGATTGAAAATATTTTGGCAATTTGACTTTAGTGATTGGAAGAGAAAAACTCAAAGGGAATGTCAGTGGATATTGATATGGATGAGAATTTACGGGATGATTCAAAGAGCAAGGAACTCATAAATAGTGGAAGAGGCTAACAGTAGGTTGGAATTGTAGATTCTTACCACTATATTTATGGTACATTATTTTTGGGAAACATATGATACAACCGGTAGGCAGTTATTGATCTGTCATTATTTCTTGAATGAATACATTATTTTTTATCTTTAAATTCATCTAGAAAACTCAGACATATATTATGGTGCTAACATACTTCCTGGTTCTGATTATCTTTATCACATATTACTAAACTAATAAAAAGTTTTATGATTAATCTCTAAGCTCAGTGAGTACTTTGCTATGTCTAAAAAAAAATAAATTTTATTTTGGCTGCTTCTTTATGGCCTACCATTAAAAGACTCAAAAAGAAAAAGAGAACAAATATTGAAACAAACTCACAATAATGAAAAATAGAGTTTGAAGAATCTTTCCATTTTATTCTCAGCAGCAATAATGCTGTCTTCCTAGTTGTGATTATTACTTCCATCTACTCAATTTGGCTGATCCCCAATGGGCTATACTTCTGCCAAGAAAAACCCAGCAGTCGGTCTTTACCTTTTTTTAAAAATAAGAAAATGGTTTTATCCATAATTTTTAGTTCCATACAGTTTACAAATATACTTTATCCTGATAATATAGTTTTGCAGCTAACAAAGCAGTTGAACTAACACCCATAAATACAGGTGGGGAGACTATTAACATTCACTGGTGATTCTCTACATAAACTTGTTTTTAATGTAATTTTTTAAGAAAAACAATTGCAAATAGACTACATAATACATGTGGGCAAAAAGGAAATTAAGTGAATCTCTTGAAACACTAAATGTATAACAAACAGCATATTATCAACATTTACATGATTCACATCAAAATGATGACATCCTAAAATGTATTCCTTTTAAAGGATAGATTTATCAATAAAATATTACATATCTTTTAATATTCTGGTACTTAACCTTTAATCCATGTGCCTTTTTCTTTTCCTATGTTCATTTTTCATTCTGGGTGAGTTTACAGCACACTAATACCAAGGAAAATGAATGAAGAAAGCGACTATGGTGTGGGGAGAAAGATATCAAACCATGTTGTAATTCTAACAGTTTCTTATTTTCTTTTCATTTTTCAAAGTTTGCTTTTTGTAAAGTATTCTTAAATGAGAATCCTAAGTATACACAATAACCAGGGCCTGAAAATGGATTTCTTTGGTTAAAAATATTTTTTAGTAGGCTGCCAAGTCCTGTTTCCCAATGAAGAACATGCATAATTTCAGGAAGAGGTCTGAGAGCCAGATTTTTCTCAGGAAAAGAGCATTTTCTAAAAAAATACATTGTGGGAATGCAAATGTTTGGGCAGTTTCCCAGGAGAGGTTTGGGGCTGTAACAGCACATTTGCCACATACCAAAGTCTAACAAGTCTGCACAGAGCCTTGTTTATCTCCATCAACTTCCCCTGGATCTCACATTCCCTGGGACTTGAGTCATCACTATAAGCATTATTTTTGCATCAAGTTTATTTATCCATGCCATAAAATTAAAGTTAAGATAAAATTGGGATTCTGGCTATGAGGTGTACATGCCACATTTACTTTTACGAATGATATTAGGAGTACAAAGATATGTAATTATAAAACATGCATTAGTTTTTACAATGACTTACTGTTTTCTTAGAGTGGTTTCTTATCTGCTAAGCTACTGTATTATGATAATAATGCAGTGCAAACAAATGGGCATGTATACTGAATTTATGTTAGAGATATATAATTTATTTTTTGATAATATGTTTAGGTATCAAGTGACAGAGGCAGAACATTATCTCAAAGCATACTTAGAATAAAAAAAATAGTTTATGGAGTAGAGACTACAGTCGAATTCAGGAAAATATAATTAATAAATGTATTATTTACCTATGTCTCTCCATAATTATTTTTCTTGAAATACTACCTTAATTTTGGCTTAAAAACAATGGCTAGGCAATATCTGCAATGAAAATATAGTATAAAAATTGCTTTATTTTATCTGGTAATCCAATTCATTAACTAATAGAACTTTTATTGATATTACCATTATAATCCTTAATTCAATGATTTCATAATTTAATCTCTATACTCTATAGTGATTATATTGTTTTTGTAGAAGTAGTTCCACACACACTCTATCCACATAGGTATAGAAAGTTGTTTCAGTCCAAATTTTAACATTACCAAAGTGTGTAGGTCATCAATCTTAGAGAACAAGGAATAGGGCACAGAAGTTCACCAAGCAGTCTGAGCCTGAGTGACCCGAGTAGAACAAGGCTAAACAAACAATATCTAAACAAAGGACTTGAAAATCTGTCAAGTGTGATTATTTTCTTTTTTTCCCCACAAATTTTAGCGAAAAAATTATATATGTATACACACAAACACACACACACATTAGAAAAATCTTGGCTAAAAACAAGAGTTGCAAAGGGAAAATTCTATTTTATTTTTAAAAGCATTCAATTGTAGTCAACCCTTGAGTGATCTGGGATGAATTTTCATACTGTATATTAAATTAAGACCTTGTTTGGACTTTTCTCTCTGGACGCCCTTTCATTACCAAGAGGTGGTTAAATTAGAATTAGTGAATTTAATTACAACACTCATAATGCAAATATCAGTTTCCATTACTGGACATGTATTATTATTTTGTTTTTCTCATTTGTATCTTACAATTACATTAAGGGAGTTTTATGTTATACTATTTTAATAGAGGAAAGAGACAATGGCTCATAATGATAAATTAAATTCTCAAAAAGGAAAAGAACTTTGTAAATGTCAATATAGGTATATCTTACTAAGCAAAAGCCTTTAGTCATTGTTCTATACTATCAAACTTTTTAAAAGCTGCTATCAATGAAATAAAATTTAAGTACATTTTAATTAGTAAAATTGATATTTACACATTGATGTGATGAATGTGATTTTTTTTCATAAAAATGGCACGTAAGGATTTGAAAAAGTTATCAAAGTCTTGACAAAGGAAGTCATCATCTTAGAGTGGACTCATTCTAAACCATGTTGTAGGAGCAATACCTTGAAACTCTGAACATATAATGCTAAAGAAGAAATTTATATTGATAATTAAGTTGGAAAAATTAATAAAACCCCTCATTCTTAAGGTAGACAAGTTTCAGTGAAATAGCCCAGGTTAGAGGTCTGACAAGAATGCTGCATTGCAGCCGCTTGAAGGTGGCTTTCCTTTGTTGCTACTTCCAAACCAGCCAACAAGGCTTGAGATGGAACTTCATCAGTGAAGGACCAAGGGACGTTTTGGAGAAAGCTCTTGGGCTACTGAGACTGCTATAACAAAATATCACAGACTACATGGCTTAAACAACTGTTATTAATTTCTCATATCTAAAGACTAGTAAATCCTAGATCAAAGTGCTGTCCAATTTGGTTCCCTGCAAAGGCTTTCTTCCTAACAATCTAGAAGGTGTCTGCCTTCTCAGTAAGTCATTACCTGACCTCTCCTCTGTGTGTGAATGTGGAGAGAGCAAGCTCTCTCTCTCTTCCTTTTATTATAAAACCGTTATTCCCATCAGACTGAGTTCATAATCTATCATCTCATTTAACCCAATTACCTTCTAAAATTCTTTTTCCCTCCGGTCCCTTTTTTTTTTTTAAGAAGTATATAAAGATACAATTGAGGGGGAAACATTATCAAATCATCGGTAACCAATGTATATGTACTTTGTTATACAGGGGTAATGCCAAAACATGGATGACCACCTTGGGTTTCACCTGTTGCAGTTTCCCCCCAGAAGAACTCATGTGTTAAATGAGTATCTCGTGGAGGAATGACATCAGCTTCTGGGATGGTTCCCCCACTGGTTCAACCACTATGGAAAACAGTGTGGAGAATCCTCAAAAAATTAAGGATGGAGCCACCTTACAACCCAGCTATCCCACTCCTGGGTATTCTCCCAAAAGAGTTAGAATCAGCGTATTATAGTGATGTGGTTTCCTCAATGTTTATAGCAGCTCAAATTATTATAGCTATACTATGGAACCAACCCAGATGCCCCTCACTCGACGAGTGGATACAAAAACTTTGGTACATATATACAAGGGAATACTACTCGGCCATTAGAGAAGATGGTATTACAGCTTTTGATATCAAATGGATGGAGATGGAAAGAATTATGCTAAGTGAATTATCTACCTGGTCCTTTTTATATTTTATTTTTTTATTAGTTGAATATGGAGTTACAATTGAGGGGGAATCATTACAAAATTCTTATCTCCAAACAAAATCACACTATGGATTAGAGTTCCAAAGTATGAATGTTAGGGGAAAACAGTTCAGTCCAGAACTGGAACCATCTCTCAGTGGGGTGGAGCAGAGACACATTGCCCCTGAATCTCCTTTCTAATGTGGAAGCCCATTCTTTTCCTTTCTACATAGCTTTCAGGCTTGATTTGTTGCAGCACTTTTTTTTTTTTTTTTAAGAAAGAGAGAGACAGTGAGAGAGAAAGAGAGAATGAGCTTTATTTAGTTTTTCATGTAGCTGTCATTGCTCAGACATTTCATTTTGTATGTGGTGCTGGGATTTGAAATTGTGTCCTCCTGCATGCCAGGCAAGTGCCGTAACTGCTGAGCCACTGCTCCAGCCCCTCTTGAAGCATTATTAAGTTTGGGTCAGGACTGGCCATGACGTATCACATTCCTATAGGAAATATAAAATAGGAAGTATGCATTCTAATCATTTTGCCCAAATTGTGAGGTTGTATATCTATGTGGTTGTTTCCTAAGAAGAAATAACAGTCCTAGGAATATACTATTCTGTACAATCTTTTCTAATAGGAAGTATCTTTTATAGTTCACAGTGAGAAGAAGGCTTAGCAGGGAAAGCAAACCCTCACTGCCTAAACCTTTCTCTACCATCATTCCTCAACTATAATTACAAATTACATTGTTAGCAGAAAATACTGCCTTGGAAATCAATTCTTGTAATCTGAAATTGGAGAATAATGTTTATTCAGAAATTTTATTTTTAAATTAGAGAATTTTTACAATAAAATTTGTATAATAAATATTCCAAGGATCTAAAAGCCAAGTTTGTAAATTTACAAGATTTTAGGAAAACGAGTAGTCATTAAAATTAATATTAAAAAAGGTAGATATTACCAACTTCAGCAAAGAGTAGTTTCTGTGATAAATCCCTGCTCACAAGTTCTCCTTCTCTCCAGTTTTGGAATCATGACCTGATTCACTGTCATAAATACAAGGAAAAACTGCTATTGTGTCATATCTCAGCTCAAATGATGTCTTCTCAGAGTGCTCCTTTGAGGAACAGAGACAATGTGGCTGCATAGTTATGTTCCATTCCCTTTTAAGCTTTTCAAATCACTGTATCACTTTGTTTCACAGTGTGCTTATTCTCTGTACTTCCTATCAAATATATGCAGCATTCATATCTGTTCTCTCTGATACCTAATAAACTCAATAAATGTGGACAATCAATAAATTAAAGGATCAGTTAAAATTTAAAAAAAAAAGTAAAAAATCATTGGAGAAATATTTTTAAAACCATATAAGCTGGGGGTTGGAGCAGTGGCTAAGTGGTTAGAGAGCTTGCCTTGTATACACAAGGACCAGGTTCAAACCCTAGCACCACATGCACAATTAAGTGTTGGAGAAACAAAAACCGGATAAATAAATAAAATTGATTTTCTCTTTCTCTCTTTCTGACTCTCTCCTTCTCTCTCACTTTAATATATATATGTATATATATACATATATATATATATAAGCTAAAATTATTTGAATCTATATGAACAAAAGTGAATGTGTAATGGACCTCAATTAAAAATTAATCCTCTATTAGAGAATTACTGAGCTGAATATTCCTTCCTTTCTTCTGCCCTCATTGTCTATATTCTGTGTTGATGAAATATGATTATTATCATTCCTAGTGAATGGATAATGAAGGAGTCCCATGAAGCTGACTTGCCCAGGGGACAATGCCCGTCAGGTCAACTGCTGGTCTGTAAAGAGTTGTTGTACAGATGTCCACAAGGAGCCAAATAATGACAGTTCTCTAGAAGCTGCCACCAGGTATCTGTTTACCTTTTAGTCTCTTGCCTACCTCATGACTGTAAATCCTCTAAGATTCTCACAAGTTTATCAAGGAATTTCACATTGTGACTTTGAAATTTTAATATATGAGATGTTCATTGCATATGAATGAATTCTGTGTCATGATACATAACAAAAATATGGTGATTTTTATCAGTCCTATTTGCTTTTAGAATAACAAATGTGATTTATCTCATATGTGATAAAGGACATATAAGCGGGAGGAGGGAATAATGAGGCAAGGTAAAAACAGTCTAGTTCATCTTCAAATTAAATCAGCATGTTTTGTTATTCAGAGAATTCTGACATCTTCAACATCACTAACGCCACCCACTAGCATCATCCTCACTTATAACCCTTAACTACTTGAGTTTAGTTTGACACTAAAGAGCAATTGTTTGGTATTGCCTTCTCCAAAGAAAATTTCAGAATTAAATGGAAAAGTGTAACTTGTCAATAAATCACATTATACTACCATCCATTTCAAAGAGATTGAGCTACATGGGCATAAAGGGATTAGTGTTCTTAATTATGAGAGTGTAAACTATCTAGATGATAGATTCTGAGGTAAAGTGTCAAAAACCTTTGAAATCCTGGAAAGAAAACTTGATAGATAAGGACAAAGAGTGAGGAAATTAGATGAGAAATTCTCTTTGTAAGTTGCCTGGAGGAACTTCTTTCATTTAATGAATTTTCACAGAAAGAATAAGCCTTTAATGAATAATTAAGGAAATTGAGGGAAAGGATTAAATAACGACAGATTCTTCAAGATGTTTTGGACTCTGAAACTTGATAAGACAATTTAGGTAGAGAGAGGAATCAAGGACAGATATAGATTCCAATTTAGGCAGAGGTTCCTGCCACTGAGATGAAGATCCTCAAAGACAAAACACACTCCCTAAGAATGGTGATAGCTTAGTAATGAGGCAGTGTTGAACTGGAAGTATTTGTGAGACTCCAGGTGCATCCATAAAATAAGGAGCCCAGTATGCAGATTTGAAGCTCAGGGTAGCCATCTCTGTTCAATATAAAAGTACTAGACTTGGCATATGAATGATTAATTGTCTCTGTAGAGCATGAGATTTATTTAAAAAGCATTACATAGATATGGAACAGACACTTTTCCAAATACTTTAATAAATAGTAATTTATGTAATGCTCAAAGTGAATACACTACGTGACTCCGAAGACAGGGATGAAAAATTCTAGAAATGAATTCTGAAGAGCAAGTATGAGGAAAACAGGTAGGAGAAAAATGATGGTTTCATAAGGGCAATGTATTAATTTTATGAGGTTGTGGATACATTATTGTCACTTTTCTTCAACTTTTAAAAATATTTTGGTCATCTTGTTTTTTGGTTTATGAAGCAACTTTTGACTGCCACTTTGCATAATTAACAGACTCAATATGTTCATAAAAACAACTCCCAAGGAAGAATAGTCTGTACCCACCTAAGGAATAAATCTTACTGGGCATGGTGGAGAACACCTGCAATCCCAGCAACTCAGGAGGCTGAGACAGGAGGATCACAAATTGGAGGCAAGCCTCAGCAATTTAGCAAGGCCCTAAGTAAGTTAGCTAGATCCTGTCTCAAAATAAAATATAAAAAGGGCAGGGGATGTAGCTCAGTGGTTAAACACTCCCTGGGTTCAATCCCCAATCCCCAGTACAATCAATCAATCAATCAATAGAATTAAATCTGAGACCATTTCTCCATGATTGTTTTAGATATTTCTATATGGTAATTCTCTAGTCAGTGAGATGTTAGGAAAAACATGCAATCTTCCGGGGTTGCAGACTGGGTACTTTTAAGAGTGAATTTTGATTGAAGTGCAGCCACAGGCAAGGATCCACATGGTTTCTCCTTTTCCCTTGTGCTGTCTTATGTCATGCTTGTGACTGACATGGCCGCCATGTAACTTTGAGCAAGAAGATAGTAAGAGCTTGAATCCTGCATGAGTTAACCACTCTTGAAGATTCCTAGCTCTGTATTTTGTATAATGTGGATAACAAATGGCCACGTTATTTAAGCTAATTGTCCTGTAATTTTCTTTCTCTACTAGCAGCCCATCGTAACCTGTTATCTTATTATTTTGCTTTCAAGAACAAGCTATTAAATAACTTGTTAAACATTTTATTTTTAATGGAAGTTGCTTGAGGAGATGATAAAATTAGTACTACAAATGCCTGGCCAGAATCCTCTTTTCTTGTCTTTAAATTTGTTTTGAAATTAAAATAATACTAATATTTTTGCTATAAAAGAGTGAAAATTTCTGTTTAAAAGTTCACACAGACTAAAGATAAAATATGGGAAACATGAGGCAAAACAGTCTGCAGCTGATAAGTAAATTAATGCTGGAAACATGGTGTGATTTAAAAACAAAGAATGAAAACAAAAAATTAAATCCCCAATGTAATTGCACAATTTATTGAGCACTTCTATTTACTAAAAGTTTGGCTAGTCTAGTAGGGGACTTCTTTGGGTTTTGACTTTTCTTTAATAGGAAGTTATAATGTTTGGGAAAAGTACATAATGCAAAATTCCCTATGAGTCAAATTACAGCATTTTATATTTTAAATTATGACCATATTGCTGATTGAAAAGTTTATACTCTTAGATACAAAAGTAATTGTCATGTTTGGCTTTATAAAGTAAAAGTTTCTTTTAAGAATAAAGATATTAAAAGCTGTTCACTGTATAGTTATAACTTTTTACTATTTATAGTACAAAAATATAGAAAGTAAAAAAACGTAATCTCATAGGAGTAAATAGTAATATCAGGCAGAGTGAATATCTTGATGTTACAATAAAATAATATACAGCATGAGCTTATTAAGTTTATTTTAAAAATAAAAGAACTAAAACAGAGGCAAGGTCATGCAATTATACACTACAAGAGCTAAAAGAAACCATAAAGGTAAGTATCAGAAATATCCTGGTATTTCTAATAAGAAAACTGAAGCTCAGAGATTAATTTAATTTTTTAAAAGTATCGTGTTTGCATGCTGGCATAACTTCAACTCAAAACTCAGAAATTGTGACCATTCAAGGAAAGGGCAACTGCAAGCTTCGGAGAGGTCCTCTACTGTCACAAGTATCTTCTTCCCCAGTCTCCATAATGAACTCCAGATTAACATTTATCTAAAGAATCATATCTAAAGAATTCTAATTTTCTGCTTTGGAGGGCATCTATGTTCTCTTAGTATTATCTAATTCAAGAAACAGTTGCAAAAGCTATTTTGTTGTTTTTTGATATTCATATTTTTAATGAAGAAAAAATAACTTTTCATAAATAATAATAGGTAATATTGATTCTCTTTACCAGTTAAGAGAAATGGATGACAGCCCTGGATATGGAGAAGGAAAACAAAAGCAGAAAGGAGGCGGGGTTGTGGGGGACAAAGAGAATTATAAAGTGAAATAAACATGAAAACATACGTCTTAAAGTTTGTAATTGAAGTCTAAAAAGAATGTGACATACTATCACTCTTTTACTATTAAAAATACAATGAACATGAAATAAAAATACATGATAAAGGAAATAATGCCAAATTTTCTTTCTTTTTTCTTTTTTTGGTAATATATACTACTTTATTACGCTTGAGTTGCCCATGGCTACTGAAATTCTATTAGAAAAAAATGTGGAATTATTTTGTCTGGGTTTTATAGCTAAATTTGCAAGACTTTTTTTTTTCAAAAAAAGTAGACAGTCATTTTTTAAAATTTCACCTTTCTTCATCATGATGGCTCTAATTATATTAGCTCAATTTATTTAAAAATCAAAGTTCTTTATAGTATGCTTTTTTTGTATTCGTACAGAAAAGAAAAATGAATAAATGTTGGTATTTAACATCTAAACCAAAATGTAGGTTTGTTAGAATATAATTCTGCTCAACTACTAATACTAGTATCTCCAAAATATGAAATTAATTTTGGTTTGAAAGGAAGATGAAAAGAATCAATCATATTAGATGTGCTTTTCTGCTATATGTTAAGAATTAGAATAATATAGAGATTACTTTAGCTACCACTAGCTATATTTCCTGCCCTTTAATTAGCTCTTCTGGTTATCCACTGTTCAGTAAGATAGGCACAGGATATTTCAGGACCTAGTTTCTATATGTCTACTTTTTATTAATTAATTAATGTATTAATTAAAACTAATCTGATAATTCATATTGAGATAACATCTTTGTTCAGGAGGTATATATATTTCCAAAGATAGGGAAAGACATTTTGGAACTTTCTAAGAGTGTTCAAATTAGAACTTTGACTTATGGCTTAAGTCAGGTTGATATTATGTTTTTTAATTTCAAGGATCAATAGTTAAAGTCAGGCCAAATTCTTCATTTTCCTTCAAATTTTGTTTTTATCCCAGATACATTGGAGACTTCTTAGCTTTCTACTTTTGATTATCTCAGTTTGTGATATGAGAAAAGGTGAAGAAAATGTTAGCTCATATATGGGAATTTCCTGCAATTATGTCCTTTAGAGAAAGAGGAGAAATACATGAAGCTATATCTTTATAACATTTTGGTTTCAGATATACGGTAAATCAGATAACTTTCAAACTAGAAAAATATTATGGTTTCAAATATTAGCTACAGTTTTAATCCTATAGTATAATAGACATGGCCAACCATTTTCTCAAACCAGTGAGAGAATTTTATGTAATAAAAATCAAGGTCAATGTAAAAATAGTCCAGAATTCCTACTGGTTTCTAATGGAAAGAATTTGGAAGGGATCTGAGCTTGGTTCAATCTTGGAACTACAGCTGGAGGTGGCTACAGCCATCTGTTCAGATGACATCCAAGACCAGATTCTCTGAATCACCCCTCTAAAGGAACAGGGAGCTGCAGCCAGCTGAGTCATGGTCTTTCAAGAACTATTAACAAGTTGATCTTTAGTCACTCCCATTCAGAAAAATGTCAGACTCAAGAATGAATGAGCACCTTGGGCTACCCTGAGAATGATAAGAAATTGGTAAGAATTCTTTTTAATTCACAGGATTCAGTAAATAGTTTTTCTTCTCTTTTCTTTACTAATTCCCAAAGTTCATTTTACATTTTTATAAATATTAGATTATTTAAATTGTCATTTCTTTTTTTCCCTATCCAAATCCTATTTATCACATTACCATATAATCAGATGATGTTTTGTGTTTCTCCAACACTAAGTTGTGTAATATGGTTGCTGGGGTTTCAACCTGGGTCCTTGTGCATGCCAGGGAAGCACTACAACCGCTGAGCCACAACTCCAGTCCCTTTCATATCTTAATATGAGACAGTTTCTCACTAAGTTGCTGAGGCTGGATTCAAACTTGCACTCCTCCTGCCTCAGTCTCATGAGTCACTGGGATTACAAGTGTGCACCATGATGCCAGACTGAGATTTGATTTTTTATAAGCTACCTCAATTTCTAATAAGTAAATTAATTTATGAATATTAAAATTTATCACATTGTATACTTTTTGTGTCCTGAAATGGAACTAATGTTTTAAATTTATGAAAAATCATATAGTTAATGCTCAGCTTTGAAGATATTAAAAATTGAATGAGTTCATTGAAATGAAATCAGAACTGAAACATTTAAAAAGGATTTTGCATCCATTTTGGCTTTGAAAAAACATAGTCTCTTCTTTTCTTAAAGATTTCTTATCCCAAATGTATCTTACATACATCCACCCCACATCTATGTCAAGTTTATCTGTCTTTGAAATGGTTAGCTTGCCTTCTTGCTTGGCATTTTAACCTATTCTAACCATACATATACTCTTTGTTTAGACATTTAATCACATCTCAAATACATGTTTTATGCAAGTGTGCAAGCTCCTGGGAGATCTTAACAAAGCTATGGATGCCCTTCTAAACTGCAAAATAGACATGGGTCATATATTTTTTTCACAAACTTTCGTGAAGATCACCAATGGATCACCACTCACTGGTCTCTTTTACAGGTGAGGCTTCCAGCACCTATTAGGGAGGATGCATAGTCACCTGTAGCTCTCTGTCCTCTAAATAAGAAGATAATAAAATAGAATGAACATAATTAGTGGTGTGGACATAATAGTGATATGGCAACTATTGATACCTCAGTAATGTTTTTACATTTTTTCTTTAAAGAGAGAGAGAGAGGGGGAGAGAGAGTGAAACAGAAAATCAATTTTATTTATTTTTTTCATCTGGATTTTGTTTTTTTTCCAGCACTTAGTTGTGTATGTGGTACTGGGATTTGAATCCAGGTCCTAGGATATTCCAGGAAAGCACTTTAACCCCTGGGCCACCACTATAGCCCTGCATTTTTACTTTTTTGAGAAAATTAATGATAAAATATTTGAAAAAAATGTCATCCAGGGTTGACCACGTATAAGATATTTCTCTTGTTATTCAACTTAAGATTAATTAAACTACCCCATATTAAATGCTTTTCCTCAGTTGGCATATTCTTTAGCAATTTGTTTTTTCTTTTTTTTTCAGGGATGAGGACTGAACTCAGGGCCTTGCGCATGCTAGGCAAGCGCTCTGCCACTGAGCTAAATCCCCAACAGCCTTTAGCAATTTCTTAATAAAGAGTATACAAAACTAAGTTAATTCTGGGAATTATGGAACTAGAAAAAAATTATTGGAACTGAGAGTAAGGCCTGGATACTTCTAAGATTAATTAATTATCCCAAAACTTTTATAACCCAGCTTAATATCAGAACAGGATGCTATTATTTCTTTATTGTGAACCTGTTTTATTTTTCTAATCAGGTAATAGATGTACTAAATGAAATTACAACTGCAGAACTTAAATGAGAAGCATAATTAACTGTAAAAGGTACATATCCTCACATACTATAAGACCAAATTTCCACAGTGATAGGAATTATGTGAGTAATATTTGTCAGTCAGGTTTATCTTGCTCGTCTCAATATGGTATAAATAACTGAACAGCAAGGAAATAAAATGGTAGCTCATTTTACAAAAGAGAAAAATTTTAATTTGTATTTAACTTTCCCTAGGTTTCTATATGTAGAAGTAAATAAGAAATAGGAGTGAGATAATAATTAGGAGAAATGGTGACAGGAAGCTATCAGGAACAGCAATCTGTAATTTCTGATAAAATTCTACAAAGGAATTAGTTTTGGTGCCTACTGAATAAGCAACAGCTTGATTGATTTTAAGAATGTGGAGCTCATCTGTCATCTAAAATAAAAGACAATGAAATAAAATAACTTTCAAAATAGCTATTATCAGAAAAACATAATGAAGAAATAAATCGCTTCTCTGAGATGAAATTACCATTTAATAGAAATAGAGAGTTTAATTGTTTCATTTATATAAGCATTCAAGTGCATATATTCCCTTGACATAGTTCCTGGGTATAACAGGCAATATTTTATCCAGGCAAATGAATATATCCCAATACCTGCACTCTTGAAATCTCTCATTTTATTTATATTCCTTTCTTGTTTATTTAAAATATCACTAAATTATAATTTGAAGAAACAGTCCTACCACTTCCAACCCAAATTGATTAACATGGACTAAACTCATCCTGCCTCCTGAAAAAAACAAAATCAAAATATATGAAATAATGTTGGTCAGTGGAAGGAACAGATCCAACAGAGAGGAGAAACAAAACGCATCCCTATTCTCCTATTGCCCTAGTGTAAGGCCTGAAAGGAGCTTCCATGCTAAATTTCAAGTTTCCTTGAGTTTAGGAGACAAAGCAAGGAGCTGGGGGAGGAAAATACAACTGGAGTATGAGATCTTCAGAGAGGCCTCAAGTATTCAACCTAATACTCATCAGGATATGCATGACGGAGAAGTACTCAAGTCTAGGTAGTAGCAACCTCATGGTTGTAGGGACAACATGTGGAACAGACATCAATCTGGGAATAGTTCCTGTCCCCAAGTTGCAAAAAACACAATTCATGAAGTGTCAAGATAGTGTTCAGTGGTTGTTTGCTTCAGTAGTGGGGAAAAATTAACCACAGAATAAACATTGCTTTATTCCTGTCTAACAAAGTGTAACAGCAAGACAGCAAAATATCAGACTGTTTCCAAGCAATTTAACTACAATCCAGAACAGACCTCAAGAATATTTATAGAAATACAACATATCTCGCAACCAACAAAGTAAAATTCACAGTGTCCGTTGTCCATATTCAAATAACTATAGTGGCATGCCAAGTACAGTAAGGTATGATACACAATGAGAAGAGTCAAAGTGGATAGAAATGACATAGAAACCAGAGTTAATAGGCAAGCATATTAAAATGATAGTTTAAACTGTATTCTATAATTAGTATTCTGAAGTTAGGGAAAATATTGAGTGCATTAAGTAGAGGCTTAAAACATAGAGACCCAATCAAATTTCTAGATATGGAAACGATAATGGGTAAGATAAAAAATACTTTAGATATTGTTATAAATACTCATTGATTATCTACCGCGTGCTAGGAAATATACTAAACCCTTGAGATATATCAGTAAGAAAATAAAAGTCCTTCTATGGAGTCAACTTTCAAATGGAGGATAACATTCACTCATAAAAATATTACAAACCAATAAAGCATGGCAGAAGAAAGGATTAGTAAATTTGAAGATATTATGATAGAAACTGTGAAAATAAATGCAGAGTAAAGAAGACAGACAAAGTTATGAGCAGGGCACTTGTGAGGTAACTTTAAGCATTTTAATTAAATAGAGTCCTGAAAGGGGAGGGACTATATGAAGAGTAAAGTGGCGCTGATAGAAATGTGGATCTACATAAATGGAGAAGAGAATGTAAATGTAAGTGTATTTTAAATAACTTCACATTAAAAAGATTATTAAGTGTTTGAAATAAATATATCAGCATTGTTGAGCATTGGTTATAACGTATGTGGAAACAAAATGTCTGACAACGATAGCACAGAGGCCAAAGAGGGAAAAACACATTGTGTGAAATTTCTCAAACCATAAGAAAAGGGACTTAATATCATCTAAAGGTACACAGAATACATCAAATATGTATATCTAAACCCCAAAGCAACCATTGAAATAAAATAATTAAAGAAAATACAGTAAAACTGAGGATAAAGCTACCTTATATATAATTCCCAATCCAAACGAAGGCATGCTCACATGCACATGCACACAGACACACACATACAGTGAAAAATGAAATGAAAACAGAATAGACAGTGTAAAGATAGTAAAACTGTAGATTTAAAACCAGTCATGCCACTTGCCACATCAAAGGCAATATTGCAAACGCTACCACTTAAAGGCAAATATTGTTTGATTGAATAAAACAGCAAGAAAGAACCCTAAAATCACCCACCTTATATATGAACATATAAGATAAAAATACAAAATGTTGCACCATGTTTATACCAATCATAAGTATCCTGGGTTATCTATGTTCCAATGAAAGTATATTTCAAGCAAGGAATATTACCAGTGATAAAGGACTTGTTTTATAATAACAGTGGGGAAAACTCATCAAGAGGACAAAATGATGCTAAATGTTTAGGCACCTAATATCAGAGCTTCAAATAACATGAAGAAAAAACTGACAGTATAAAGGGAAGTAGATAAATACAGAATGACATTCAGATATGTAACTAACTATGTCTCAATATTTACAAGGAAATGTAAGCAAAAATATTTCAGGAAGACAGAAGATTTGACTCACACTGTGAAACTTGATCTAATTGACATTTATAAAGAATTCCATTTCACAACAGCATACCACACATACTTTTCAAGTGCATACAAATGTTTACGAAATTAAATATTGGGGCCATAAAATAAATTTCACTGAACTAGAAATTATTCAAATTATATATGATATGTACTCTTTAACTAATGCAATTAAATTGGAAAAAAATAAGAGAAAGACACCTAAAAATCTTTGGAGAAATACCATAGTAACAATGTTGGGAACCAGATACATAGAATATATAGTCTTCATGTAACCATCATTACGTGAAGATATATGAACTTTACACAAACAAAGTTGACAACCTGTATGAAAGACACCAGTTTCTTGAAGTACACAATTATGAAGCTTATTCAACAAAAATAAATGACCTGAATACTTTAATAGCTATTATTTGAAAATTAAATTTTTCAGTTTTTCACATTTCCCACAAAAAAACCTTCAACCTCAGATGTCTTCATTAGTGAATTTTACCAAGCATTTAAAGAAAAAAATAATGCCAATTTTACATTAAGTAAGAAAATTTAAGAGATTGGAGGGAATCCTTGCAAAAACATTCCATAAAGGCAGAATTACCCTGATATTATTACCAGAATGAGATATTAAGAATATAGCAATGTGATGTGAAAGTGTTCTCAATTTCAGAAGGAAGATTCTGCTTTTATCTTTAAAATTATGCCAACCAATATTATAATAATTATAGTTTTAATATATCAATTAATAAAATATGAAGAAATTCATTATGAATCTAGAATTCTTCAAAATGAATTCTAACTAATATAATTTTAATAGTTTTTATTATGGTAAAATAGATATACCATGAAGTTGCTATTTTTTTTTAAAGAGAGAAGGACAGTGAGAGAGAGAGAGAGAGAGAGCAAGAGACAGAATCAATTTTTATTGAGTTTTTCTCATGGCTTTTGTTGCTCCAACACTTAGATGTGTACGTGGGTGCTGGGGTTTGAACCCCTGTACTTGCGCATGCCAAGCAAGCACCATAACCACAGAGCCATCGCTCCAACCCCTGAAGTTGCCATTTTAACAATTTTTAAGTATACAATTGAGTGGCATTAATTACATTCACAATACTATGCAATCATCACAAATGTCATCATACCAAACTGAATCTCTGTACCTGTTAGGCATTTACGCACTTTTAATATTGCCCCTGGCAACCTCTAATCTACTATTTTTATGAATTTCCCCATCTTAGATATTCATTTAAGTGGAATCATACACTATTTTCCCTATTGCATCAGGATTATTTCATTTAGCCTAATGTTTTCAAGGTTCATTCTTACATCATGTAACAGAATTTCATTTTTTTGCATTTAAGCCTATTTGAAACCAGTAGTACAAAAAAGGGCAATAGTAGACACATGCCATTTTAATATAAAATCATTTTATGGGATAAAAATAATCTAGGACTTGGATGCTTCCTAAATGTACTTGAAAATTTTTACCAAAATAGTTCCAACAAATGCCATTGTTCTGGAGGATCATGCCATTTCAGAGACTTACTCCATTTTTACACTTTAGGAAATGAGGAATAAGGTGATGTTTTGAAGCAAAATCTTGGAATTCAAAGTTTCAGTGGTAAAGCATAGCAGGGAAGCTCAACTGAGGCTGGCAGCAGAGAGGTGGTACTGACAGTGAATCACAGTTCGGGGGTGCTAGTTAACACTACATGTGGTAATAAAAACATTATTTATATTTTGTCAGTGTCTATTGATGAATGTGTTCACATTCTTGATGTCAAAATAAGCTTTTATGCTCTGATTAAAAATATAAACTATTTATTCAATCACATTTGGTTAAGAAATTTTTTGCAGCAATTCCAAATCTGTCCTGAGACCTGTGTTTCAGCAGTTAAGACAACTGGGATAGAATTATTGCAGCATTGGGACATCTACTGAAGATCATGGTGTTCTTTTATCCATTTGTTTTAAAAGTAAATTAAAAATATCATTGATCCAACTAAGAGAGAACTCAGAATCCCAAAGGGAAGCCTGAAGACAGAAGAAAACAGTGAATTTGGGAAATGTGAGGGTAAGGAAGGATAATGAGTCCCTGAAACTGATACATATGATACCAAGAAGGTATTGAAATTCTTAAGAGATTCAAGATTGATGGTCTAGCTTGGAGAGAACTTGCTAGAAAAAAGTCCACCTTTTCATAACTTTAGTTAGATTGGACCTCAAGAAACAAGGGCTTCAATAGAAAATTTATGCCAATAGAATTCATATTTCTCCTTCTGCACAAGGTAATAATGAGAAAGAATTGTAGTATTCTTTTATTTCTAGAAAAGGTAGCAGAGGCTACTTTTGAAACTAAGCATTCAAGATAAAATTATTTGAAAAGGCAACCCACCAAGTTAATTGCCCCAAATGAGTCAAATCAGATAGATAGTGGTGGGGGAGAGATTCACTGGTTTGAGAAGGGTTTCTTTTTTATGAGTAGAAGAGTTGGACTACAGTAGAACTCTAAGATCATGTCTACAAAGCAAAAAAACAAAAAAATACTGATCTAATTATTTTGTTCTATATATTATTCATTTAACTTATAAGATTTTTTTAAAAATTAGATGTTATGTACTTCCCTTCACTTCTCATATTCTCTCCCAACTCTTTGGGGGCAAGAATATTTACTTTGCTTTTTTTTTTTCCTTCAGGCAGGGTATCATTGGGAATCTATCTTCAAAGTTTGTGATATTACATTTAATCAACCAACCATTCCTAAAGAATCCAGTACACTTACTATTTGGTGAGGCTTCTAGGCATCCTGGGAAGAATTAAGCCATTTAAGCTTAGTTCTTTTTTTCCCAATAATTTATCATTCTGCCCACTTACCTTTTGAATTTGAATAATGTAGATAACTAAGACTGGGAAACTAATTCTCAAGTAAGGACAAATAAATTAAGTAGTTTAATGCAAAAACATTTTTCTAGTTCATGTACTATTATTTTTAAACTCAACAATATGGTCTATAATAAGAGATTCTAGTTAAAAATACTTGTACAACTAACAATCACAAAATTTGGAGGAATGGACAACCATGAGGGTATGGAGGGCACCAGGTGATGGCATAATCCATATAAACAGTAGGCACACTCCAAAATAAGGGTCTGATCATGTCATTGGAGGTAAAACAAATATTTACAGACATTAGATTATACCTTAAAGAGAAACAAAGTGAACCCAAGCAAATTTGTCCAGTTCAGCATATCTAACAGAGGAACCAAGTAGGACACACATGTCATCAAAGCTTCATAACAAGGTGCTATGAACACCTAAAGAAAATAAATTTGGTTTCACGAAATAGCTACTCGAATTGTTTAAAGTACTTAGAATTTTTACTCTTACTTTAAGGCTTTATTTTATTATGTTAGTTATGTGTGTTTGCAAAAATCTTTACAATGTTTTATTTTGTTAATAGTTTATATCATTTCATTAATTCACAGACCCCAAATTATCATTTTATCTATTTTTAAGAGACTATTGACTATTTTGTATAAAGATTAGGTGAGATATAAATAATATGCCTCTGATAATCATGCATTGGAATGATGAATATAGAAGAATCCTTAAAATGATTTATGAGATGATTTTGTCAAGTCCAAACATTTTGTAATATCTTAACACTCTCACAATTTTTTCCCTCTGACATAAAAATTATGCCTTTACACATAAAATATGACTCTCCGGGCTGTTTCCTGCTTGGGTGCTGTTCCTTGTGTTTATGTTATCTCTTATTGTGCAGTCATTTTGTGACTAATTTCCAGAGCACTGAGTCAGTGTGGCTGTTGCTTATCTTTTCTTTTTTCTCATACAACACTGCTCTTGGATCTAGCTTTTTGGAAATTCTTTTATATAAAAGAGCTTTTTCCATATTTAAATAGATATTTGTCACATTGTAGTTTTGTGGAAGCATGCTGTTATATTTTGTGCTTTCCTTTGCTACCAGAAGCAAAATTTAATATCATTTCATAACCAACAGAAACAATACAGTAATCATGTAAGTATGTAATCTGTTGCTTCAGTTTATAAAATTGTATGTTATACAGACTGGATCAAAAATATTCTTATTTAAGTATCTTAGAATATGAGTTTTCATATTTGGAGATTAGTTAATAAAGGCATAACATTTGATTTAGGCTACAAGAATGCTAATGTTTATACTTCATTTTAAATATTACCAACTAATAGCAATATAAAAAAGTTCTTTAACAGAAGGTGATAGGTACCTGTTATTATAGTTCTTTATACATTACTAAATAAAATTAAAAAGTAAACCAAACCTTTAAGTATTCCAGTTAATCAGACATAATTATTAAAAAGTTCAATTACAATTTAAAAATGATAAAAAAGCTACACCTCACCAACTACTGGCAAGAGTGTACATGGTCTGATACTAAAAATGTTGCTCACACATTTGCTTAAAAACTAAAGACAAATGCTGAGGGCTTAATTTTGCATTGCAATGAATCTACTTTTTTTTTGAGGAAGAGCTGATTTTCTTTTTAAAGGAAGAAATGATGACTCTCCTCAACCAGTCCTTGCCTGCTTTTCCCCCAAGAAAAACAAATAAAGGTTATTTCTCATGGGTTAAACAGCATATTCCCAGGTACTCACGAGTAAAATCTCTGAAGAAAGTTCTTGGAAAGATTTTTTCAAAACGGACTTGAGGCTATTTTGTTTTCCTTTCCAGGTATTGAAAAGAGGACTTAACTTCTCCACTTCTTCTTTTAAACAGATCAAGAGAGTGGGGAGTAGAGAATTCGAAAACAAATGCAATCTGATCCTGCTAGCAGTGAGAGGGCAATGTAAGAGTTTGAGGATTATCCAGCCCAAAGTCGCTGTGTGTTTAGAAGAAAGAGGGAGCCTCGGAGTCTGTTTCAGAGATCACCAGCTGGGAATAGCCCTGCTTCCTGTGAGGTCATGGCAGCTCTGACTTTATTTAGTCTAATTTTGCCAAACTCTTCAAAAGCCTGACTTTTCCCCTGCTAATGGAGGAAACAGATGAAGGAAACTGCTTGTAGTGTTTCAGACATTACTGTAATTTTTGATTAACATTAAAAATTTTTTTTTTGCTTTCTAGGATTCTTTTTGTAATAAATTAAAAATAACTTTCTTCCTTAGAATTATGTTTTTTTTAAAAAAACACTATATTTTTATCATTACATTGGAATAAGTGAAAAAGTTGGTTTCTTTTTCAAATTACTTTACCCACGTTGTTAGTATATTTATGAAAAAAAAATCTGAGGGTTATTGGAGTTCCCTCTTTTCAGAGAGATAATGTAACAATGCATTGTCCAATCAAGAATGTCAGGCTATGACCCCTGCTTGGCTACTTGGGAACTTTGCAAATTTGGCCAAATTATTTAAATTATCTCTGCCACAGTTTCTTTTTCTCTAAAATGGTAATAATCATAGTTCCTATGTTTGATATAAATACTTAATGGAATAAAATATGGAAAGGATTTAAGGCAGGCTCCAGCACACAGCAATTCTCCAATAAATACTATCATTATTGCTGTTGTTCATAGGATTAATTTGCAGAATATGTAAGCTTTTAGAGATGCTATTCAGCTTTGCTCTGTCTGCTACAGCTCCCTATCACTGAGGTGAACACTTGGTATTTCTATAATGGAACTGTGATCTTTTCAGGCTAAGATCACTGGAGATTTGATAAGATGGCAGAATCATCTTCACTTTGAAGATTGGCATCATTTGAACCCAAAATCCACCAGTTTCTTATTTTCTCCATCTTAGTTTCTCTTTGTGCCCTCAACTTTCTACTTCTTTCCTTTGACCTCTGTGAAGAGGTACCCTTTCCTTTTGCATGTAATTTAATTGCCATGGTTCATGCTCAGAACCGACTCACACAGAAGATCTGTGTGTATGCTCCCTTCAAAGGTCTGGGAAGTCTGGGTCCTTAAGGGGCTATGATTCAAATCATGCAGTCTGACTTCAAAACATGCTGCTTCCCCTCCAGTGTTCTGGATTTCATAACATATTAACAGCGCATTGTTACCTCACGTCCACCCTCTCACCCACAACCTTGCTCCCTTATCAGGGTATTGGAGAAAGGGGCTTGTTCATCCACCTGCAATGGACATTGGTTAAACTTTGGACTAATCTGTAGGCTCTGCTGAGGTAGAGAGACACTGAGCTGATTAGATTTCCTTTCTTGGAATCTCGAACTAAGATGGAAAAGGTAGACAAGGTTGTGAGACTCAAAGAATTGTGTAAAGTCTGGAATCTATAATGGTTGTGTGCAAGATAATGATGTGGAAAGCTAGTTCAGGGTGAATGATGAATAGAATAGAGGACAGAGAACATGTAATGTCCTGTGCATGGTGCACCCTTGTAATCCCAGGGGCTCCCTCAGAGAGGGAACTTGGAAACTTGAAGGAAAGAGTAAGTGTGAGAAGCCAGTGATGAAGGACACGCCTGCCTCTGCAGGACAGGTCTTGCCCAGCCTGGTTTACTGTTTCCTACACGTTCAGTGTGTGTCCTTACACTAAAACCCTTTTTGTCCTGAAGTCATTTGAGAAATCTCTTTAGGAACTCTATCTGAAAGAGCTACAGCTGAGCTGAAATTATTTTCCCAAAGAGCACAGGTTTCATACTTGAGCTGCACTTGGCATCAAGGAAAAATTGTCATCGTTACGTTTTCCTGTATATCAGACAAAATTGGGGTATCTTGTGCTCAAGAGATGTAGGAATTTAATGTTAAAATATTATTAAGACAGCCTGATGCTTTAACTTACACACTCTGTGCACAGCTCTTCTCACCCTGAGGTCTGTGTAAGGTCCTTTTTGTGGTTTTATGCTAGCTTGACATTTCACTGTATATAATTCCAAGTCTAAATTATTTGTATAAAACAATTTTTTCACCACCAATTTAACTGTATCTCATTTTACCTTTAACCTCTTTGCATCTCTGCAATATCCAGGTGTTCTAAGAACTCACCTAGCACTCAACACTCCTCTTTCCTCCTCATGTTCAGTCATTGTTTTTCAGCTCACACAATTTGAATAACTTCCTAAGCCCTAAATATGAGCTTGCAGATTTCCAAACAAAGATAAAAGTAGTCTCTTTTTATTTACTTGCTCTATAAATCAAGAAACACTTCTTATTTCTGTCATTTAAGAATGTTGCCTATTGAAATATAGCTAAGTTTTCAACAAGTTGAGGAAACTACATGGATGAGAAGTAATCCGGATGGAAGTTAGTTCTTAACCATTGTGAGAAGAAGACACAAGTGAGAACAACAAATTTAGAAAGAATGCAAAAAATTCAAATTAGAAAGTTTTCATAAGCATCAAAAGCAGAATTGTTTTATCACATCGATCATTCATTATATGCAATTTCTGCCTACTTTTAAAGGTGTGAACTATTAGTCTATTAGTTCATAGTTCAAGTAACTACTTTTCCACACAAAATGTGACTGCAAAGGTATTTAACTGAAGTCGATGAGATTCACTGTCTTCATCCTTCCCTCCAGAAACTAAACTGTATACTATTTGTGATTCACTTTTACTGACATAATCGTTGGGGTTTTTAGCTTCTCGTTTTCCCCCTGACCCGCAGGGGAGAAGGAGAGAAGCACGCCCCAACCAAGGTGGCCAAGAGAGGCAAGGGTCGGCTGACCGCCTGTTCCCAGCCCTCCCTAAGGAGGACAATCAGATGTGTCAGGGAGACCAGTCGCAGCAGGAACTCCTTTATTGAGGAAGTGCGTGCGGTTGTAAAGAGTATGGGGACCAATGAAAGGAAAGGTCAGCAAGGGGCAGAGAGCCCATGCAGGTAGCAGTTCCATATGCAGCAATGGGGACCGCGAGGTGTTCAGGAGGGCCGAAGGTATATTTAACCTATCCCATCAGGTGGTCCGAAGAAGCATCATGACCTCAAGGTGATGCCCCTGAGTAGGGTGTCCAGAGCCACTTGGGTCGCATGTGTCCTCAGGAGGCGGGTTTCAGCAAATGAGTTCCTCCTTCTGATGCAACGCTCTCAATACATTGCAATTGAGGCCCAGTAATGATGAAATTAATATTTAAAAATTTTACTCTTTTTGCTGATGTAGAAAATGCAGCTTTCCCTATTTTAGTTAACATGCTTCTGACTAAATTAGCGTTTAAGTTTGCTTTTGGGTAAAGCTTGTCAATTAAGATTAACCCCAAAGCAGCAAAATTTTAATCGTTCTTCTTCCCTCATCCCTAAGGCAGCTGAACTTTGTGTTTGATGAGTACCCCTTGTCCACATGCTGGCCTCTATCCTTATCATCCTCTTCTGAGAGGAAGATCATTCTGTTTTGTTGTATCTATTAATTTGGAATTAAAAATATGCTACCAATTCAGATCATCATTGTTGCAATCTAAAGCCATGCGTTTTTGAAGAATGCCAGCTCTCCTGTGGCTTGAAACAGCCATTTGCAACTCTGCTTTTTGCACTTAGCTTTATCTGCCTGGAATAAAATATATGAATAACAACATCAACCATAACAACAATAACAAAAAACTATCGATGCAGCTGTAAGTCAAAATACTAACAGCTGTGGTCCAGCTGCCTCATTTCTGGCCAAAATTAAAACACTAGTTGAGAGATATCTAATATTAAGTATTAACAGTTTGAACTCAGATTATCTGCATTAATAACTTACCTTTTGGTTCTTAAAACCATTAAGTATCTGAATTTCCAAATGAAGATTTTTTTCTTTAAATCTATCTCATATGAAAGCAGGAGCAATTTGATAGATGCTAGGGTAAGGTTGAATGGGGAATGTTTGACTTGCTTCCTATTCCTCTCTGTGGTACATTTTATCATTTCTTCAAGCATATTGGCTGCCCCTCTCTCTGGGTCCCTCCTTGGTGTCCAATAATAAGAATGTATCACTGCCCACCCCCATTAACACCAAATTTTGCTAAATTAGTCACTTGGGCAAATAGAATTAATAGAAGAATAAAAGTGACACCTTAGTATAATTTTTATGGACTTTATGAACAGTTATTCAGTTTTGTGTTCTCTAATTTTTGTTTATTTTCTCTGCCAGGTGATTGTTATTTTTGAAATAAGGGCTATTCTTTCAAACTGAATCACCATGAAGAGGAAATGGAGATTTGACTCATGAATATAATTGAGAATGTACCCTTTCCTGATTAAAAAAAAAAAAAAAAAACCCTGCAGATTTGGGGGTTGTTGGCTACCAAGCAAAGCTTAGGCAAAACCACACTCTTTCCCCTGAAAGATACACTATGCTGACTGCACCACGGGGCCACTGGAGCTCATGTCGTTCATCTCCCTGGAGCCCCATCTTCTTTCTTCATCCCACATATTTCATTGCGGGAGATGAAGTAATTTGGGAAGATTATTTTCAGGAAGTTTACTTATGGAAAGTCCCAGACTTAAACAGCAATTAATTAAACAACAACATTAAACAGCAACCAACTTAAAATATGTTGTAGATTAAAATAAATTTGTGTTAAGCAATGTAGCAATAGCAAAAGGGTTTTTAGGAAATTCCTCATCACAAGCAAGCTGACTCCATCTGTAGGAAAATCCCATCCTTTCAAATTGGTTGGGTTTTCATATGAATATCAAAATCTATGTGCTCTTACAAACTTGAGTAGCAGAATCATTGTTGCTTGCTTTATCTAGTTCACATTTCTTATGAATAAGATACATGCCTTGTTAATTTTATAGTAGAATGACTATTGAGAAGTAGTTGCAACATGTGGGACCCTGACGACCTTGTCATGGTTAGAGGATTTTTTCAGTCTCACAGGATGTTCTCTGAAGTCCTAATCATAACTTGCATCATTTAAAGGTCAACATCTCCCTCAAGTGACATTTCATCAGACAAAACGTATTCACTAGGAAAACAGAGAAGGCTAATCTTCACATGATCAGTGTCTAGGCATTACTTTTCTTAATAAAATATTGCTACATTTTAAATTTTTAAAAGCTATTATGTCTCACACAGAAAGACACTAAAATAAGCTGATCCCCCCTTTGTTTTTAAATGAGATAGTATATTTCAAAGACAGGTTTTCTTTTACTTTTATAAAATGATGCTGTTCTCTCTTATAATAATTTCTAAAGTCAAAGTGCATGGAGGATGAGAAGAATATCTTTCCTGGTAACTAATAAACTGCTAATATATTAACTATGTGAAGCAGAAAGAATTTATCTTCTCAATGTACTGATTTTCTTTTCAGTAGTCTTTCCCACAAAGAGGGTAAACATTCCTTACAAGATATGTGAATTTGAACACACAGGTCTCTCTGGCTGGCTGTGCGAGCCATGCACGGCAACAAATGCCTTCTGAGTTTTCCTCTCAGAGGAGACTTCTTTTTGCTTCCATTTCTTTATCTCTGGAGAAAAGCAAGAAAACTTAGTGTTGGCGCTTCTTTACTCTTGATGATAAAATTCTCAGTATTGTAATGCTGACATCAATTTAAGTCTTGCAGCATTAAGTATTCCTCTTGCTATAATTCTTTTGTGGCACAGCAGAAATCACACAAGAACAATTTGATATTTGCCTTTTTGTTTCTACTTTTTCCTATTCTGTAGGAATTGATGTGTGTTAGGAGTGTCTTGCAGACAAAAATCTCCTGCTTCTTCCTGTTTTTTCTCAACTTTGTGTGGAAGATAGGGGAAAAAAAAGTCAGGACACAGCCTTCTTGGCCACTTTACTTTTTCATTCTTTTTGAGAACTTTCCTAAGAGAGAAAAGAGTTCAGATGGAAAAGGAAGCCTCCTGTGAGAATTCCATAAGCGGTAGGAAGAAAGGTCAAACAAAATAGAAGAGACATCAGTGGGGTGGAGGAAGGGGATTGATGAGGAGGGAGGAGAGGCTGGAAAAGGGAAGAACAGAAGAATGAATCCGATCCAACTGTGTGTATTTATGAATATACATGGTGAACCTCAATTTATGCATCTCCAAAAGGCACTAATTTTTAAAAAAAATTCTGTTAAGTATATAGCAGAAAGATCAGTAGAATAGAGAGAAGGAACAGCGGGAAGGAGGAGGTGAGAGAAAAAGGAAGTGTTTGGTACTGAATTGGAGCAAATTATATTCCATGTTTGTATAATTATGTCAAAATAAACCCTAATATTATATATATACATAAAGGAAACTCATAAAAAGAAAAATTTTTAAAAAGTGCTCAAATGTCACCCAGTCTCCTGTCCCAAGTTCCACCATGAGTGCTTAATGTGTTCTCACAAAGTTCACATTTCATTAGAAGTGACATTTTATTTATCATGAAATCAGGGTGCCATTAGATACCAAAAACAGTTCTAAGTTATTTGCAAATCTGAGCTCAATGAACTCATTTGATTTTAACTGCTCTGTAGGAGAACACACAGAATGTTTAAATAGCTTGCAAGTATTAAGTCCAACCTTAGAATCCTTGAACTTGACCATTACCTTGTGTTGTATCACTATAAGGTATTTGCAATTTAAAGATCCCTTTCCTTCACAGTGTAGAGGGGTTCAGCGTATACACAACACCTTGGGTGGGTGAAAATGAAGACTATAAGATGAAGGAGCAAAAGCCAAGAAAAATTCACAACCCTGTCACTGAAGGTTGTTCAATGCGCTTACCCAGGTTGCAGTACCTACCCTCTTAAGATATCTCTCTAGAGATGCTTTTCCAAGGCAAATCTCAGATGCCAAAGGAAAGGGGTCATCTTTGCTTTATCAGTTTCTAGCTCTCTCAGGATCCTGCTTGCTTCTGCTCTGGCATGTCAAACCTTGGAGTTTCTACTTTTAACACTTTCATATTTTATTCTTTAATTTTCTAGTCCTTAGTTCTTATGTTCTGTTATTTTCAATCTTTAAACTAGCATCTGGCTTTTCATTTCTGAGCCTTTTATCTTAATTATTTTGAAAAAAATCATTAATAATTCTTCTAATTTATATTAGTTGTACACCATTTAAAAGGTATTTATAACATCCATGATGTATTTTAACTAATTTTATTACTTTTAGTTTTGTTTATCTCTCATATTTATGGCATCATTTTTAGCATTATTATTGGTACTGTATTAATAACTATATAATATATGATGCTCCTGTATGTAAATTTAGAATGATATAAATCAGAAAAGCTGGGTCTATATTTCATTCTAGTTGGTACAGCAGCAAGCCTGTATCCTTCTAGAATATACTGTCCTTTCATTAACAACGGATATCAATGACTCTAAGGTCATTGATTTAATAGCCTTATTATAAAAATGATTTCTAACCCTAGGCTCACCTGTTTAGTCAGGACAGACACTGACAAATTACATGAAAAATTATTTTGTCACATCACAAACTTTCATTTTGGTTCTCCCAGAAAATTAAATGTAGGGATTGGTTAGTTTTCCCCTAGTCTCCTCTACTAGCACATACTCATACTGTTGCACAACTCCACAGATTGAGCTTGAGGGACAGTAAGTTTCACCATAGAATCTCTCTCTTATTGGTTAGGAATACTAAGGTACACCTGACCTCAGAGAGATCCATCCCTACTACATCTCCATTTCTGTTGTTTCAGGCTGTAGACAGGAAGCTAATCTCTTGTATCCTGGTCAAAGACCCTTGCTGATTAGATAGTGTGATCCTGTCCAGGATTACAGAGCACACAAGACCAGACAAACATCCTCGTTTTTTCTTGATTATAATTCCAGGGCTTTACTGAGGATCAACTGAACTAAAGGAGAATAAATTTCTAGACTCTTTTCCCAATTGCTTAATCAAGAACAGAATTTGATTTTAGGAATGGTTCAGTTTCTGCAAACAACAGTGTAGCTGATATAGACTCATTACAATTTTCTCTGATTTATTGACCTCAGCAGTTAAATTTTGTATTTCACACAGATTTTTCAATGTAGACATATCGGCATTCTGGGAGAGACAATTCCTTGCTGCAGTGGTTTGTCCTGTGCATTTTAGGTTATTTTGCTGTACTCAGATGCCTAACAACTGCCCTTCAGTGCTGATAACTAAACATGTAAATAACATTGCCTCCCCAAATGAGAGTCATCGTTCTACTCTGAGCCAGAATCTTATAAACCAAATTGCATTTGGAAATTTTACCTAACTGATCCTCTACAGAATGACTGCAAATCCCTCATACTCCTGAACCCCTCGTCCTGGAATTTTCTTTTGTGAGCTTTGGAACTCTCAGGTGCTTTCATAGCAAAGCTCATAGGATGTAGTGATGCAACTGATGTTCATTTCAAATAAAGAAACATACTAGTGAAGTACCTATTTAAAAAATCTGTTAATGGAAAATAAGTTAAATATAAAGAAGACAAAATTCATATACTCACATGTATTTCCCAGATACATACATTATAACAAATTGTTCTACACATTCTGTCATGGATCATTCTACAAATAGATACATATTCTTTTTCAAAAATGGGATTATTGCTTGTCTATCAGTATGGTCTCTTTTCAGTCATTTAACTTTTTATGTTCCATGGGTTTCTAATATTATTTTTTAAAAGTTCCTTTCTTTTTAATTGCAATAATACTTGATTATATTTATACAATTGTCTGTTTTTAGATCCATCTTTAAAATGATTACAAAATACATGAAGTCCACTGGCAAAATATTCTAGACAACCTGTTTCTCTGCTATCAAATTGGTACCAATTATGTATTTTTACATCAAATGAATTAAGCTAGCCCTACATCATGAACTTAGCAGGTTGCTGCCACATATCCACGGACTTCTGTATTTTATTACGCAAATGGACTCATTTTTCAAAAGTAGTCTGGTACTTATGAAAGCTTTATCTCCCAGGACTAAGATTCTTCCCTTGGAATATGGCAGGATAGATTTGGAAAGAATAGAGTTGTTTGTCTGATATTTTTCTAAGTTATGGCAGTATAAGAAAAACAATTAAAGCAAAAGTAGAATTGGTTGAGCATTTAGTAGAGGAGAAACTGTGCTAGGATTTTTTTCAGTTAAAATAAGACTTAGATCAGAATACAATTTCACCTGAGTGAAGGTTAAAACAAACTATACGCAATGTGTTTAATGGTACATTAACATGTATAGAGTCAAAAGTTATGTTCATACCCATATATATCAAAAATGTTTTAAATGACTCTGGACTACGGATTTAAAAATTTTAATGTACTTTGTTTGTCTTTTTAGTCTATCTTAATTAAATTTCTAAGTGTCTGCTATGTAAGGACTGAGTTTAGATAACAGTTTTAAATCAAAATGTAATTCAAGTTTTCTTTATATTCTATATGTTTGTGTTTTTACTAATCTTTTTAAGATGAAACAAAAAATGATATTGAACTGGTCATTTGGAACTTTGAAGAGCAATGACTCACTAATGTGGTTTTTTGATTACCTATCTCAGTTGTGTAATGACATGAAACAGTCTATAAAAGCAAATATGATTGGCAGACAGAGTATTTTTGGAAAGAATTATAATGATATTGCTTTCATATAATCTTTGTTGTAGAAATTTTGGAAGTTATTTCCAATGTAATTATGTTTTTATTAAAGTATTTTTACTGAAAATTTTCTTAGCAAAAATTCAAAGTAAAACAGTATAAAATAATTTAGCTCATAAACATGCTGTATGGGCATATTTATTGAGCATCAATTATGTGACAGTAAGCGCTCTAGAATTTTAAAAAATCAATAATAAAAACGAATCTTATTAATGATCATAATTCTAACAGTGAATGAATATTACAGTAACATAAATAATGTCTCATCTTTTGAAGTAGAATCCAATGGTCAAATATCTTTAATATATCATATTTTAACGTATATTTCTTTAAAGAGTCTTAAGAAGATGTTATTCCAAAACTTCATGTAAACTTCTGTCCTTTCTAATTTATACAAAATTGTGTTATGTATCTTGTGGAGGCTTTGACTGATTATTCAATGCACAAGATGTGAAGTCAAATTATTATTTATTGCATATTCTGAGTTTTTAAAAATTTGAAGGAGAATCCAATGGTTCAATATTACATTTTATATAAATGTCTAGTCTTTAACACTCAATGTGATATTACCCATAGAACAACTTCATCAATGATTCTTTATAGATCTTTTTCTTAGTCTTATTTTATTTATTTATTTATTTTCATTGAGTAAAACCAAAAAGTGTAATTTGCCTTTTATTATTCAATATTTTTTCCATTGGGAATTTCTAATTTTGCTCTTTGCCCATTTTTACACTCTTGGTATATGTGCTTTTTAATGATTCAACTTCTTATTTAGAATCCAAGATTATTGTCTTGGGGAGAGCTCTAGGGGGTAAATCTAATTTTTACAATATATATATATATTATATTGTTTCATTGGAAGCATGTTTGATTGTTCAACAAATAAATTTCTTAATAATAAAAAATACAATGAGAAAACTAAACTGATCTTTGATTTTAATTAGTTAAAGTGTATACCACATTCCCAAAATTTTGTTTGAGAACTCAAAATCAGTCATTATTTGTTAAAGGAAAAGGGATACACTGTGTATGCATATTATGTGTATGTGTATGTACACAGAGGAGGTTTAAGAATAAAATAAAATATTTCCTCTATTATTACTTTTAGTTTTCCTAAAACAAAAAAAAAACTGTATGATGATAGAAGCCATAACATTATAATAATAATAATACATATTACTGAACACCTATTACATATCTAGTACTTAGTTATATGTTTTACAAATAACTATATTAACCCTTAAACAATTCCTTAAAGTAGCTATCATTATTATTTTAAATTTAATGGAATTTGAGAATTGAAAACCTTAATTAAGCTGACCAAAGTTTTCACTGTCAGACAATATGTAGCCATGCATAGTTCACATCCTAATCTGTTGCAGTCCCTTGCTGGGAGCTTTCCAGTGGGCTCTGCTGCATTAACATCCAACATGCAAGTGATTAGAGGCAGAGAGTAAATGAAATTCTGATTTCCATTCATCAGACCTCTTCTGTCATCATAAAAATATTTCATAATCATTCTTATTTTATCTTGTTTTCTTTTCCTAACACAAAGAACTGAAGTTTTCTGTTTTAGTTTTTTTGGTTTGTTTGTTTAAGAAAAATAGGTGTTTGATTGAGATCTTTGTATGGATGGGAGAAAATTGGAATGGGACAAAAGATTTTAAGAACAGAGAGTAAAATCATAGGACTTAGAATATTATTTCCTTTGAATTCTGTGAAAATGGTTCATTCTTGCTGATAGTGTGGGACTATTTGTGATTAATTGCTGCCCTCTGTTGACAGCCTGGTATAGAAATCTTAATTTATTTTAAAGAGGATGAGACTGGAGTTGCAAGGAGTTGCAAGAGGGGAGTTGCAAGGTGAGTTAAGTCCCAAAGCATTTTAGTGTCTTGGCCAAATATCCATTGCTAGTTAACATTAGGGACTAGATGACATGGTGTGCATCATGAACGACAGTCATGTGTCTACCAAGTGAAAAACAGTAATTGTTATTGCCTGACAATTTTTCATTTTCTGAGTCTCAAACACACAGTTTTTAATAGTCAAAGGAATTAAAGAAATTATGTTATTTTAAATCTTAAATAAAACATCCATTTTAAACATAAATCATACAGTGGAATAAAGTACAAAGTGGGAAATAATTCCAGAGGTGACGATTATTATTTTTTATCATTCCATAAAGTATTTATACTTGTCTATAAGGTATTTATTTTTCAAAAACTGAAATATCATGCTCAAACTTTTTAAAAAAAAACTAAAAGCATGTTTTCCAGAGTGAGCTTGTTATGTTCTCACTTTGTTCCATCAAGGGTCGCTCAGTTTTTGTTTGTCTAGCTATTGGTGAGGGTTCATTTTGTTCACACCATGAAGGTGCTATCTGCAGACCTTTCCAGAGCTAGTTTCTTCCTTTTCCTTCTCTTATGTACAAGAAGAATTTGAACATCACAAGTGCTTAGCTAAGCTTAAAAAATCAATTACCCTTTCATATCCATTCAGAAAGCAGAAATTTTAAAAAATCTTGAAATGCTATTATTTCCCCCCAAATGCTGAGTTTACTAACTGGCTTCTAATTCTTCATAAAGAACTACCCAAAATATTCATATTAATTTGTAACAATTGAACTTGGAAGGTAAGGAAACTTTTGCTATACTATACTAAACAATTAACACAACTGAAATTTATTAATATGTAGATCTATATGTGACATATAAATATTCTTCTCATTGACAACCAGATGAGAATCGAGTACCAAAACTGATGATAATTTTATAAGACTTTCTCAGAATTTAAAAATTATATTAATTTTATAGGTTCATATGGTTTTTTATTTTAAATTTTGCTAGTCATTGAAAATTTATACTTTGGATTTGTGTCTTAGTGAATGATTCCAGTGCTTTGGAAGAAAAATTCTTTTTAAAACATGAAATTTAAAAATTTTTAAATTTAATTTTTTATTTTGATAAAATATTTCAAATTGTATATACTTAAATGTAATTGAATATAATGATGGGACAATCTTGATTATGACAATGTAATTTAGTTGAAATGAAAGTCAATGAAAGGTAATTATGAATAAATGAATACTAAGAATTATGTATGTATTATGTATGTATGAGTCAATTACTCATCTAAGCATCAATTTCTAATTAACATAATATCTGTATATGCACCAGAAATTCAATTGAGATATCTTGATATTTTGTCAGGTTTCAGTAATATAAAATGTATAATTTTACAACTCAGCTTTCAATTTTGTCTTTATGAGAAGTATTTAGCTAATTACGGTAGAAAATGCCTTATAATTTGCTAGCTTAATTAACAACCTGATGCGTAACTTGTGTTTACCATAATGCCTGGCTGCCTCTCGCCTCACTGCGACACCAGCACAGCATTCACAGAATCATCCATTCACCAACTATTTATTGACTTCCTATAATACACCACTACTGACGCTATCACAGATAAATATTTCTGTCCTTTTGGAAACCAAATTTTACTGTATTTTTCACCAAAAGGGAAAGAAAATATATTCAGGCATATGAAACAGCTTTTGCCCAATAAATGTGATACATAAAATTTCCCAAATGTTCTTTATTGGTATGATGAATTTTGACTAACTTGATATCTGGTTTTATTAGGATTTAGTCATAACTAAAAATGAAATTACCAGAATACTGTAGGAAAAGTCTGTCCTTAGTTTAGGGAACAAATGAAAGCAGAGAAATCACAAGATGTCGATGCATTCATTAGTATCCTCAACACTTAATGATTAGAATTGAAAGTAGAAAGAAGCAGGGAAATATAAACTTTAATTGAGTTTTGGTTTCAAGATGGATTAGATAAGATAATCAGACCATGCTTGATTAATTGATACCATAGCATATAATAAGCAACATAAAACCACATTTCTATATCTCCATGGTAACATCCTAATAAACAGCTGCTGTTCACACTGCAGATTCAGGAAAGCAAAACTAGTTAGAAATGTTGTGCTTACAAATTCAGTTCCACTAACAGCAAAACCCATTCAGGAAAGAACATTCTCAAGTCATCATTTATTTTTTCTGAATTCAATTGCTATTGTTCAGATTCATATATTAGTAATTCATTAGACAGTTTAGGAAGTTGGGTGACTGCCAAAACCCACTTGAACTGGAGAGAATATAATTTCTATTGTTCTGACAACAGTGATTTTCTTTCTATCAATTATAGAAGTCATTCAAAATCCACATGAAATTAATTGTCACCAAAAGTCAATCTAAACAGTGGGGAAAGACAATTCTTGGTTTTCATTCCTCAGGCAAAAAGAAAAAAAAATCATATAGTCTAACATAGATTTGTCATTTTCTTTGAAAATAAAGGTAATAACTTAATTGGTAAATTAATTTGGGGAGAAAAATCTTGAAGAGCTGGCATTCAGCAACTAGGTAGATGAACTCACCTTAATTGGAAGACATGTAGCTCATCTCTAAATATACAGGTGAAGGCTGAGTTAAACATGGGCTTCACAGATGTGCTTGGTATAACCACACCAGGTGCTGTTCTCAGAAGAGTCTTGTACTTGGCTCTGTGCTCTGCTGTTACCATATTGAAATTTGGTGAGAGGACTCATGTTTCCTTTTTGCGCTGGGCCCCCAGGCATACAGCCAGTCCTGGTGAGTATGTGCACAAGAAGATGCAAAACGAGGGCAGATAGAGCAGTGGTGTAGATGACATTCTTTTCTGTTGGTTTTATTTTCTAAATGAAATATAAAGTAGTGCTATATTCTGGATTATTTCCCTAAATCTCATTCCATATATTTTTTTGAGAGAAACAATTTTTTATTTAGTTTTTCATGTGGCGTTTGTTGCTCCAA